>JBBPFQ010650965.1:0-15688 GCA_037974815.1 Kaempferia elegans | reverse complement strand
CAGATTCTGCGGGAAGTCGTTGTGTGTGAATTGCTACACCAGTCAATTGGACAATCGACGGATGTCAAGTTGAGTGGACTTCATGCTCCACTCTCTCCTTCTATTTAAGGAGGGCTCTTAGGCATGAAAGAGGCTAATGCTCTAGTGCCAATCTTTTGAGTTTTGTTCAAGTCTTCTAGCTCTCTTCTTCCTCCCAATTTCACTCTTACTTGTATGAGGAAAAGGACCATTGTGAGAGGTTTGCTTCACAGAGAAGAAGCAAGATTCATATTGGAGACTTGTGTGCACATGTGAAGCCTCCGCTGGAGGTGAATACTAAGTAAACGAATTGTGTTAGCATTGCTTCTCTTGTATTGTCTTGTATTCTTTTTGTTTGTATTTCCGCTATGCACTAACCCTAATAAGAAGAACCGATTATTCGATCTTCAACAATATGTACAATATGATTTTTCATATCGTACACATTTGACACCTTGCAGTTGAACTTATTGAAACTTTTAATTAATTTTTAAATTTGTATTAACTTTTTTTTCAAAAAAAAATATGATTTTTCATGAAAATTGTTTATCCTATGCTAAAGATATATGAAATAAAGCTCATTTTAATTTTTTTTAAAGGTTTAATAATTTTTGCATTTTAAAAATTTGATATTGTTGAGCAATTGAGAACCCAAGAGAACGATTGACTTTAGGTTCAGACATCTGGAGTGTTGGAATGAATCAAGTGGAATTTAGCAGATAGTTTCATAAACGTAAATTTCAACATGTTTTGTTAGTGTGTATATATATAGTATATGACATTCATTCAAATCCGTTTGTGGATAAGGAAACATGTTTATGATCATTTTCATGTGCTTTAGTTATTTCCGTGTATCATTATGTATGTCAACGGAAGAGAAAGGGAAAATGTTCAAGTTAAAAATCACACGAGGAACTTAAGTATAGGAGAAGCCTAATTTTAGATTCCGTATTATTTGTTAATTTGTCTAATTTAAATAAATTAACTCAGTACATTCATTTTTAAATTGGCCAGTTTGATCATGAATTTTGATGCGCTAAGCAAAGCATTTAAGTTGAGTTTTATCGGCATACCTAATGTGTGCATTAAGGTGTGAGAAACTTGGCAAGATACTCACGAAGCTCGCAGAGCTTGTGACTGATTCAACAAGATCAAGTTATGACAGATAACTTGGTACAAGCAAATTGATATGCTCAATGGTGTGGAGGTATATTGGGGTTGGAGAATGATGTACGAGGCATCTAAGAGATGAAAAGATGAGAAATGAGCTTGACATGGTGTGGCTAAGCTGGTTAACTCAATGAACTGCTGAATGGAATGAGACATCCAAGGAATTATACATTAAGGAGCAACCAGATATCAATCAATATTGACAACAATCAAAATGAAACACACTACGCAACTAACGAGTTAATACATTCATTCGGGACGGTGCGATAGTTAAGACATATGAGGTTGTCTATGAGGTCATGGGATCAAGACTCTGATCGTCCGAGCATGCTCTCCCTTATACCTTGACCATTTGCACTAATAACTAGTAATCATCCGTGATTTATCTCCTTCGTATTAATCTAGAAACAGATTGATAGAACAAATCCGGTTCAAGTAAGGTTGTTAGGAACAGATTGATAGAGACACTGAGGGCGA
Organism: Kaempferia elegans; assembly: GCA_037974815.1. Lineage (NCBI taxonomy): Eukaryota > Viridiplantae > Streptophyta > Magnoliopsida > Zingiberales > Zingiberaceae > Kaempferia > Kaempferia elegans. Next base: position 14,023 of record JBBPFQ010650965.1, on the reverse strand, counting down.
ACGAATCATCTTATTGTCATATGCATTTGATGTGGCGATATGGTGCATGTGCCACGTGGAGTGTGAAAGAAAAATAGTCACTCGGCTTATGGTGCCGCTCAGAAAGAGAAGCCGCTCGGGAGACGATTTGATCGGCTACCTCACTCGATCAAAAACTCTAATGGATGTTAATTCATACTGAAGCATTAAAGGATTAAATGATGAACAATTGCATAATGATATTAATGACAGTAAAAATATCCCAAGTTGTTTGGTATTTCATAAGCTAATAATGAGCTCATTAAATGTCCTCTACTTTACTACCCTGATCACCTTCATAAAGATAGCTATTAATGATAAGAAGTAAGACCTGATTTGTTTGGTATTAAATATAACATATTAATTGTATGTAGAAGATTTGTATGAGGGAGGGAGGGTGTATAAAAGGAGAGCAATACAATAAGGAAAGGAGCCACAATTTTTTCTCTTAAACGACTATTCTACAAGAACTCCCTTTGCTTTTTCAAATCAGGATCAACATTAATAATGACATGAAATAAGACGAGAGCTCAGGAGAGAATTTCATGGACAAAAGTCAAACTACAAAAATAAACTCATGGGTCTATGAAAGTCGAACGACTGATATTTTGAACTAAAGATAGCTCTCGCCTGAAGTAAAAAATTTAACTATTACATTGGTTAAAATGAATGATGCAATTGACTACAAATTAAACTATACGGAATTTTTAAATCAATTGATAAACTGAGTGACTCTACAAGATAGCTCGTGAATAAAATATTTATGTTCGAGACTTAACAAGTTGAATCAACTTTCCAATCACTAAATATATCCCTAATAGGAAAACAAAAAAAAGTATAACCATTGAGTGGACAGGGGAATATGAAATGAAGGAGCTCAGTAGAAAATGTTAAGATAGTGTTATCAGAGATAATATTTAGCAATGAACTAGCTGTTACATATTTCAAACAAATTAGAGCATAAAGTGAATCCTGAATACTTTACACCAATACTTTAACTGGTATCAATATCGCAACTTACATAAAAACGGAAATAATACTTCCACGGGGCCCATTTGAATGCTACGATCTCATTTGAATGCTGTTCTTCTATCATATAATAAATGTGCCCTTAGTTAAGCAAAACCATCAGCACTGCACACAATATATTTATTCAACACTCAAAAACATACAAGCCTATAATCCTTTTTAGTCAAATACATTCATTTCCATATCGAAGCATCTTTGGTTGCTGTTTCTCATAATGTTAAAATGTTATAATCAAACTTAATCTCCTACACAGTATACCTCTGTTGTTGCAAAATTATGCATAAAGCTGTAGACTAGGAAATGATTAATGTAATTTCTTAGGCATACCACACTATGTACAGGTAATGCCACTAGTTCTCTTTATAATTATGCCAAATAGTAGCTGCCTATAGTTGTAAGAAAAACTAAAAAATAAGGCAAACTTCAAGATGGTGCACGATGAGGAAAACTGAAGCATCATGTGTCACACCAGAGTACCAAGCCAGTCAAAGTGTTGCAAAGGATCTACAGAACTTCCTTTCCCAAGCTAATCACCTATTGAAGCACGTCATAAACCTAAAAATAATCCAACCTTGAAGCAGCATCCAGTTAAATACGTCAATTTGTATTAGTGTTACCTAATGATGAAAAGATGGAAATGAGGCATCATCTAATTGGCCTCTCCAGATATTGCCGTTGTTGGATCCACTACATGCTTCATTTCGCACAGATAAGCAAGTCAAGTTACCATCCAAACTCATCTGCTGGACTTCTGCTGCTGATAATATTTTAATGCTCTGCACACAAGTAATGAACTCCCTGCAGTCACATGAAAAAGGTATTTGTGTCAATAATAGAAGAGAGATAAAATTTCAAACAATTCAATGTAGGTGCCCTTACTCCCAAGGGTCATCACCAACAAGTAACGGATCTTTTTCATGGTCTATATATACAAGCTTCCACTCTGTTCCATGTGGTTCTTCTAATTGCCCTTCTATCCCAAACATACGTGCAAGATCACGTCGCAGCTCAGCATAACCTTTGTAGCGTGTTACATCAATACATCTTCCAACAGATCCTCGCTTTTGAACCTTCAAAGTAATAGTCAAAACTAGTCATTACAAAGAGAAAAATATATAACAGTAAAAAAAGAGTTATCGTATTTTCTTTATCTTTGACTTGAGGCTTTACACCACAATGGATGTGAGAGAATCCTCATTTGAGGAGCGACATAGTTAAACCTTCAAATAGTACCCTTATACAGATTGGAACTCCCAACCTTTGACCAAATGCTTTACAGATCTAGCTTGTTTAAGACTAGACCAACATTGTTGGTGATCATATCTCATGTTGGTCAACTATGCAGTTGCATATTGATTTATAAAAGTCAAGAATTAAATAGTCAAGTTTCCATACATGACCTTTCTTTTCTATTTGACTTTCATATGAATCTAGTAAGCTGGAAGTATGGTTGGGTAGAAAATTTCACCTATCAGAGGTCAGTCTTCACTGATCCAACTGTGGTCTGTGATTCTTTGAACATGTAAGCTATTTCATGTTCAGGATTAATCGAACAAACTAACTAAACTCAAGAACATTCATATCCATTATTTTAAAGGCAATAGTAAGAAGCATGCATGCTACATAATTTAAGTATTGAGAACAAATAGCAAACCTTAGTGTAAGTTCGCATCCGAGCTGGTTTGTTTGTCCAGACTCTACTAAGAACACCCTCATTGACTACATCAGTTGAACAACCAGGATTAAAGGGCATATCAGCCATGCCAAATGACTGGGAACTGATATCTGCAGTAGACAGCTCGGTATCTACATCTTTCTGTTGGCCATAACCAGAAACTATACTCTGTATCTCCTTCCCTGTACCAAGGCCTCTTGAGAGCAAGGCATCTGGCATCACTCCCAGAAGAAAACTATCCCTATGATCTCGATCATTACCATTTGGACAATTTGACGGGAGTGGTAAACCCTGCTCACTACCTTCTATGCAGAAGGAGGTTGTAGAAGAAGCATCTAGCTGATCAGCAACAGGTAACTGGTTAGGGAGCTGAATTGAGTCTTTTGTTTTTAACTGCTCACGCTTGACCAGAACTTGAGGTTTCCTCTGAAATTCCTGCAGTAAATTATCCATAGGTGGCACAGCAGTCTCATCAACCAAAATTGCTGCCCCTTGCTGAGATTTTCCATGGAAGCTAAAAGAAGCAATGTGGTCGCTAGTTGAGGGTAAGTTTGCTGAAGATGGACGATCGGTACCACTGAGCATGGATTGACTTGTGAAAAGTAGAGACTTATGGTTATCTAGGATATTGTTATTTTGCACATGGTGCAATTGCTTTGCTTGTAGCTGCAGGAGTTTGGGGCCATCAAGGTAAGTTTGCAAATCTTGCCGCTCTTGAAGATGCTGATTCTGATGAGTTAGTAGCTGCGGTAACTGAGGTTGTACTTGAGGACTAAGCTGAGAAAGTAATTGATGCTGCTGAATCTTTTGTAGCAACTGCATTTGAAGAATTTGCTCTTGCTGTTTCTGCAAGAGAGATTGCTGATACTCTAGTGGTTGTTGAGCCTGCAAAATCTGAGGTAAAGCTGATGGTTGGAGAGAGACCAGGCTTGTTAAAGCAGAGTCCTGTAATCCTTGCTGCTGTAAATGGGTAAGTTGCAAATGTTGACCTGGTAAATGATTTTGAGGCACAATCTGTCCACTGGATTCCTGACGTTGCATATCATCTACAGGTTCTTGATTAATAACACTTTTTTGTTTCTGAGGTTGAGGCTGCTGTAGTTGCCCCTGTTGTTGAAGTTGTTGCAGATGGGCAAATTTTTGTTGCAGCACAGGCATTAAAGAAACAGATGTGTGAGGTGGCAACTGAGTTTGCTGCAGTTGATGAGGCAAGTGCAATTGTTGAGTTTGAGGATTCTTGGAACCCGAACTGGGGGCAGATGCTGGATGCGTTTGGAAACTTAACATTTTTACTGGATCCTCCATTGCAGCCCCATCATGCATAGAAGCCACTGTGGGTACGCATGCTGGTTGAGATGCTGATGTCATTCTCTGTGAATTCTGTTGCATAGACATCCACTGAGCCAGGCTAAGACCAGGAAACATTGCACACTGAGAATCTCTTAAGCCAAAATCATCATTCAGCCATGGCATAACTCTTTGGAAACCATTTTCCACATCAAACTCATCTGTAAAATGAGGAACTATCAGTATATATGTAGAGGATGAATTAGTTTATAGTAACAAATGGATAATGTGTAGAAGCGCAGAAGAACAAGAAATAGTCCAAAGGTTTTCTATGTTTCAATTACATTAGTGATGCTAGCTATCAAATTCATATTTTCAATTATTGCACAAATACTTATCAGTGATTAACTTTCACATTATTTACATAACCAACATACTGATTTTTAACATACTAATTGGGCTTTTTCCTAATAACTTAAGACTTGGATATATACCAATTATTAATATGGTATTAGAGTAATATCATGCCGCCCAAATTTATTCTCTTGTTTCACAAGTTAATTCTCACCATTTTACTCTCTCAAAATGCATGGTGAGATAGTGTTAGTTAACAATCCTAGCTCATGAGACTATATGCAGATTGAGGATTATTTCCTAATCACCTAATCTTTTGATCTAAATAGTCATTCATTCAAAACCTGTAAATATCATCGTCTTTGAATTTTTTTTTTAAATTTTTTTTTTCAACTCCTCTCGTACATGATATACAATTTAAAGACATTTTTTCTACCTAAACTCTAGAAAATTTCTATGGAAGATATCTCTTTCTGAAGAAATATGGGTAAGCTAAGGCAGAGTCCCTCATACTTGCATGAAAAGTAGTGTCGTTGGCAAGAGCTCACTGGTTTGATTAAAACACAAGGGTAGTTCCTGTCATGATCATGAGATTTTATTTGTGTAGTTTGTCTTGCAAGTGGTTAATAATCTCCATATGACAAAGGGAAATTGATCTTCTCTTGAAAAAATAAAGAATAAACTCAAGTTACATTGTGACTGATTAGCACATAAAAGATGTTTGGACTTGTACAACACAGTTCAAAAAGGAATCAATCTTACAGATGTAGAGCATCATTAACCAAGTTTGTAGACCGTTAAGCAATATTCTTGAGAAGCAATTCAATTGGTATTCTTTAAAAGATATTTAGAACTCAGAACAGTGGTTGTCAGTACTTATATAGATTAAGAGAAAAGTCAGTAGAATAACTTCAAGAAGTGCATAAGCCATCTTGATTAAATGGCAACCTTTGGAAGTATGTTGTTTACCTGAAACTCCTGCTGGTGTAGGAAACTTGGACCTGAAAAAGGGAGGTGGGCATAAATAAAAAGGGGTTGCCACTGGTTCAATTTCCCAAACTGAAACTCGGCTCCGTCTCTCAGTTGCAGTTGATTCATCCCAACCAACCTGTTGATTCAAAAAAGATAATTGGTGCTTTACTAGAGATTACACATTATAGAAAGGATAATTTCCTTTCTTGCAATGTAAATCTGTAAATATGCACTAACCTGGAGATTGCGCCACTGTGAATTTTTCCACCTTATAGGATCTAAGTCACTAATACCTGTAACAGTACCCATATATCTACGGACTCCAGAGTCCTCACTCTCAAACAACATTCTAAACCGCATGCCAAGAGACAGCTGGGTATATACTGCCTTATTGTACTTGGCCAGAGGGATAACAAATTCTGAGGGGCTCGCCCTATAAAGACAATGAAAAATTCCATTATTATCCAAACTGCGGAGCAAACATAACAAAATAAGTGCATGAAATATTGGTGAACCTGCAACACCTGGGGTTGTAAAAAATAGTAAATGGGCTATTATTTGTGGCAGCATGAGCAGCAGCAGCAAGGATCCCTATGTGCATACTGTCACTAGATAATACAGAAGATGAGAGAGCAGGTTGTTGTCTATTTGCACGCCGTATACCCAACAAAAGTTGTGACTTCCCATCTCTGAAATACAAGAGAATGATATTCTTTCTTATGGAATGGGTTAGACAGAAAGGTTACATATCAGATAATTATACTTACCGGATAAAGAGAACAGAATCACCAGCAGAAAGCCTTTTTGTGCTAACAAACACACTCCATCCTGTAGTGAGTAGATGCCGTTTGGGTTGACCTGCAATTTGATGACTAATGAGTAGTCAAATCAAGTAAAAAGCCAGAACAATCATTGAAGTCTGGAACAGTAGTTATGCAATGTTGGCATGAACTAAATATGTCAGCATTGACAAACAAATATAGACATTCATTAAATCACAAGCACTCTTGCGCTATGCATGTTCTTACATAAAAATCACAATCACTCTGTGCCTGTGCATTTTTTATTCTAAATTAGCGAGAAGATTTGTTTTGTTAGAACAATTGCTGAGTTGTCTCATCCTATATGCCAAAGGCTTCTAATGCAAAAAGGTTTTATACTATTACAGATATGTTAAAGCCAAGGCAATACATCTGAAAAAAGTAGCATGAATTGAAAAGGAATGTCTTGAGATAAATTATTTCAACTATCAAAAGCATTTGCAATGACAACCTTAGTAATCAACAGAGCAAACGCAATAAAGATATAGTGTTACAAAGGAGACAAATTTTATCACATATTTTTCATTTATTTTGTGCATGATAGGTGTTAGCGCAATCAATCCTTAGGAGAATTAACTTAAGGAGAAGAATGTTAATGCAACCATACTTAAGTTGGATTAGATTTGATGTAGTTAGCTAAACAATTGGCAATATGTTTAAGTTGCACCAAATTGATATTCTTACTTATGTCAAGTGTGTAGATGCATACTTATGTCAATTGTGTAGATTGGAATTGCAGTTGCAGTGTGGAGAGAAGTCTTGAAAGAGTGAGGCCGATGGAAGTCCAAGTGAATCTTGACAGAAGAGAAGTGTCAGAGGAGTGAACAACCAGACGAGAAGTCCCAAAGGAGTGAGCTCCTAGTGGACGAAAAGTCCTAAATGAATGAACTCCTAGTAGTTGGAAGTTCAAGGAAGTCCTGGAAGTGGAATCCCTAATAGCTGAGATATGCCGGAGTGAACTCCTGATAAATGAAAGATGAGAGTACAAGCGAATCTTGGTAAACAAAAAATTTCGAAGGAATGAACTCCAGCAAGAGAAGTCCAAAAGGTCTTGGCAGATAAGAAGTTCAAGAAATGAAACTCCTAGCAAACAACAAGTCCATAGGAGTGAACCCATAGTGGATGGAAATTCAATAAGGTCTTGGCAAATGAGAAATCCTAGAGGTAGAACTCCTGAGAAATGAGAAGTTGCACAGGTAGAACTTTTGGTAGGTTTGACAGATGTCAAAGGTCATTTATGTGGCTAAAGAAGCATTGGCTCAAGTGACTTGGATCAAGCATGACTCAAAAGTAGAGCTCTATGGATGGAGGCTTGTCTAGGTGATCTCAAGGGAAGAGAATGATCAGCATGGAGACATGTGAAATAAGTGGATCAAGTTAAATATAATTGACTATCGTGGTAAAAGTTTTCTACTCAAACGCATACTCGGCCAAAGAACAAAATTTCTAGGTCGAAGTCAAGGCATTAGCTTGAGACCAAGTTAGTTCAATCAACTAATATTCATATCTAGTCAATTGATTAACAAAGTCGACAATATAGTCAACTATCGGCTGGTTGTTTGAGCACAGAGGGTTTCTCTTCGGGCTTAAATCGATTAAATGGCAAAATAGACAACAAACGTTACATGAATTGACTGCTAAGCATACTAATTTGTAAGTTGAATTTGAAATCTCTCAAGAACGGCTGGTTGACTTTCTCTTTATAGAATAAAGGTCATGGAAGAAGATATAAGTCCACTAAAAACACTTGAAGCCGACTATAACCTCGTCAATTGTGAAAGGGTCGAAGAATTATGCAAGTGAATCTACTGATGGTGTAGGCAGACAACTAATGACATAGTCACCTCAAGATTCAATCATGAATCTTCTGGTGGAATCGACTGTAGGTTGAAGGGGTCAACTAATGAATTAGTTCAAAAGACCAAGTCGAAAGTTCATCCAAAGAAATTGACTAGAAGGCATTTGAGTCCACTGATAGTAGAACAGAGTCAACTAGTTGTGAAATGGTCATTGCAAATAAGAATCCAAGATTGGTGGAAGTTTACTATTTGGGACATTCGAGTAGACTGTTCATCATCATATGCACTCTATAAATAGCGAGCAAAGCCACTTCGAACAAAGATTATTGATCAAGCCTACTACTCTCTTTTGTCTGTCAATTGTTGTCAATCCACATTTTTTTTTTATTTTACATTTGTAGTTCCTCTTGAACTTCATTTTATATTAAACATTTTTGTATGAGGTTGCTCTACCTTGGAAAGAGGAATGTTTTTAATTAGAATACAAGAGTAAAATAGAACACTCTAGACACGACGATACATGGATATAGATGAATCTAAATATCTTACAATGATAAAATTTAATTACATGCATAATTGCAAAACAAATAAAAAATTTGGCAAATAAATTAATGAGAACCTAATTAATTTATTGAATAGAGCGATAACAAATTTTCAGAGAGCATTTTCCATACCTAAAATATCAATATAGTAATGCATAGTGAATGTCGATCATAAGATCAGGAAAGGAGAGATACGTTACCACGATATATGTGCCTAAAAGTCCAAGACACATCATGCAAATCCTTGGCAACCAATTCTTGAGCTGGCGGTTGCATTGTGAAATCCTACCAATATTTATATTCATAGGACATCTTTATGTTTTTGGATCAAAAACAAATAAGGGAATAGTCAACTGAATGTCAATTAGACATACTAGAGGTGGAAATATTTTTTCTGCAGCACGACGGGGAACAGAGAATCCACCATGAGTGCTTGTATCACTCGCTGTAAGTGTTTTACAAAAAAACTCAGCTGGTTGCTTGTTTTGTTTCAGACCCATTTCAGATGCCATCATTGCATCTCTGTCATACTGTTACATAGTTGTGACATAATCAAAAAATTATAAAAGAAAAAGTCTCGACCAGCAAAAATAACAGGTAGAAACAGCATATAACTACTGCAAGTCATCAAATCTTACGTTGTTAACAGGTTGAAGAGTCATTTGTGCATAAACCTCATCAGTTTCAGCGTCAGCCTGGAATTGATATATAAACTTTGTAGTCCGACCACCAAAAATAAGTTGTTTAAGAAAGATGAGCAATTTCTCTAGAACCTCACATGCAAAGTGACATCTAGAAGCACACAAATCAGCTTAGAAGGTAGCGAGGGATAGTTTGGTATACTATCAACCTCCTTTTGCATTGAGGCGGCAACCTAAAATTAAAGAGAAACAATGATTTCAGTTATAAGTCACAAATAAGTAAAACCTTGAAACCAGTAAGAGGGCATACCTGTTCGCTGTGACCTTGGGGAAAGTACACCACCAAGCTACCTACTGGCGGCAAAGATACCAGTGGTCCAGCACAAGCATGCCATAGCTCAGAATCAATTCTCTTCTTTTCTCCTGCTTTACAAAGGCATCGGAAGCAGTAATCATAAGAACAATACCACTCTCCCTCCCAGAATTAATACACCCCAAAAGTTCAAAAGTTAAATACAAAAATTGAAAGGTAGTAATAATGCCTGGACCATTTAACAAAAAAATGTGAATATCCTGCTGGAATATTGTGAAGCGGGCGGTCCTGCCGTCCTTATGCTTCACTATGAGCAGCCAATCGTCGTGTCGCAATGCTTGACCACCGACTTGGCCGAACGAGTTGACAAAAATAAGCCAATAAAGACAAAATAGTGCCTTTGGACAAAGCAGATAGCGAGGTTGACCGAGTTAGTGAGAAGAAAATCCAAGGGCAAGAAGATGAAGATCGTCACAAAGGAGATGTAGACTCCTTTTGTTAGATTACTGGTGTGTTAAAACTGGAGGCTTTTGTTTATAAGCGGAAAACATCAGCATTTACACTTGGGGATAGCTGAAAATTTGTGCAGCTCCATTACCAGCACCGGTTTTTCATTTAGAAAGAAACGAAGGCAAATCACAGAACAAGTAGTAAACGGACGACAAATTAACAGACATATACTCCCAAAACAAAAACACGAGAATTTGTGCTCAAAACCAAAAACCAGAAGAGCTACTATCAATGATGAAAAAAAAGAAAAGGGCACCTTCGAGGGAATCCCCCACTAATCCACAAGCCGCAGGAAGCTTCATTAATTTAGGGTAGGTGAATCCCAAAAAATCACACAGGCGATCCGAAATGCGTTGAAGCAAGAAAGGTTCTTCCTCGGCCCACACTCGCCGTTCTTCTTTTAAGGGCAAGAAAGCTTGCACCTTTCCACCTCTCGCTCTCTTTATAGTTATTTTACCCAACCTCCGCTCATTAGAAAATTATTCCCAGTGCCCTTGCGCCGCAGAGGAACAACCAAAAAGGCACCTTTTAGCCATACTACGAAGCTTGAGCTCCACGGGCACCCAACTCTACACTACTCTCAGGCTTCTCCTCGCTCAACGCCAATCGCTATCTACGCCTAGTAGAGACGAGGAGTTTGCTTCAGATAGCAGGTGAGCGGCGGAGAGGATAGGTTGCTTGCCGTGACACAGCTGGAGAGGTTTCCCGACGACGATAGGAACGCCGAAACCCGCAGAATGAGGTGGGAGGAGTGGGGGGGCGTGGATTTTGGATGGGGTTCCGTGCGATACTGGTTCGGGTTGGGGCGACATGAAAGGGATGTGGAAGGAGGGAGGGCAGGTACAAAAAATAAAAAGAGGTGTCGCCGTCGACTTTTGTCACTTTATTAATCACTTAAATTATAACAACAAACAATATTTAGGCTTAAAACTTAAAGAAAAGGGGTGAAATTGTCATTTCAATAATAAAATATCGAGGAGAAAAAAAATTTGACCCACGGTCAATGGCCAAGAAATTTATCATCAATTTTTAGATAATATAAAATATTTCCTCTGACCTTAGTATCTTTGTAAAATATTTATCTGTATTTATCGTGGATCGAGAATATTAAACCGCTTAATTCTAAGAGGAGGTGGAGAAAAACAAAATTAATGAAGAAGGTGTAAGCGTCAAAATGCAGTCAAACGTATGAAATGTTATTTATTTAAATACGTGAGTTGTTTAGGTCCGCATAAAAAGCTGCGTGGAAACCGGAACCAGGCACATGCTTTGGAACGCGTAGGAAATGTAGTAGTAATTCGCCCAACTAAATAATTCTCTCCGTAAGATACATGCAAATTAATTCTTAGGATTTAAATATGGGACAGTAGGGTTGGGGGCCCACAAAGGGGGTGTGGCCACGGCACGGTGGGGAAACACCGCACGCGAAAGCTGGGCAAAGTAGCGTCGGCCGTCCGATCCACAGCTTTTTGTCGGGCGCTCTCGCTATCCCAAAACCCACCCCGTACATCTTCTCCGTTGTTCGCTGCGGGGCCCGCTTTGGCGAGATGGCAGCGGGCATCACGTCAGCAGCGCAGCATCCATTCCGGCCACGCCCGACGGCGGCCGCCGGCAGCCGTTCTCGTAATGCTCTCGACATGGGAAATAATGTTCTCGCTTTCGAGGCTTACCTGCTCCTATTCGTCTTTCTGGGAAATTGTGCGGTAAACATTGGAACTTTGGAATTTAGGAGGAGGGGATGGAGTTGCCCATCGCCATCTCTATCCCCATCTCCGGAAGATGTCTACCTCCTTTGATCTCGTCCTCACCTGGCAGCGTAGCGGAGAAGAGTGGACGAAGACAGTTGATGACGCCGGCACAAGGTCAACCTGGGAGCCAATAACTGGCTGGCTACGGTAGGATTAGGGTAGGAGAGGATAGATAGAGGGGGAGTAAATAAGGGGAGCATTACCAACGGTGCTCCTTATTATTTTTTAAAGGGATACCAATTAAACTCTAATGGCAATATATTTTTTCACTATTTTATGTAAATGAACAATGCAACACAATTTTAGTGATGCATTGTTTACTTACACCAAAACGGTGCAAGTGCATTTTTTTCTTTTTTTTAATATGTTTTCTACTTTTTATAATATATTATAATATTAAATTGATAATTAAAATTTTCTTAAATATTATAAATTAATATTATTTAATTTAACTTAATATTATAAATATTTTAAAATTTATAATATTGATAATTTCTTAACAAACACACAATTAAATATTTAAAATTTTATAAAAATTAGTTATTATATATTATAAAATTATTAATTTTAATAATAATTATTATTATCACAATAAAATTTTTTTAATAAATTAGTATGCATGTTGATTAATTAATCATAAGATATTTTAAAGAATATTCTAAGAAATATTCCTTTTAGTGTAAGAAATAATGTGAATTAGTTGGAGTTGAAAAATTATTTGGTGCTGAAATGACACCGTGTAGAAAATGCATTAAAATAGAGTTTGTGATTAGAGATGGTCAAACACTACTGTACATTTTCTTTGTTTCCTAGATTTTTGGGGATTAGCCAATCACCAATGCGAGCAAGTGCAGTCACACATCACTGAAATTTGCTAGGCTAAAGAAACAAACAGTGAAATGTCTTAGAACTCATATTTAATCTCCATAGTAGGATTGAATTGGATAATGTTTGACAAAGTCATTATTATAAGATAAGAATTTGTAGACTGTACTGATATACGATAGCTTTTTGATTATCTCCTTCTATAATAAATTTGTTAAAACATAACACCACAAAAATAATAATTTAGAAAAAATCATTATAAATTTGGCAAAAGACAACTGGTTTAGCAAAAACCCTTGTCTTTGATACAATTACCCAAAATGATAACGATTGGATACTATTAGTTGTCATTTAGGGCAACGATCTTTTTAAATAATAACGCATTTTAGAACGGTTTTCTAAAATTATTATCTTTAAGCGGGAAAAAAACCTTGAACTTTGTGTCTATTTAACTTTTTGTGCACAACGATCGTCGTCTGCCTCCCTCGATTTCTTTCTCTCCCCCTCTCGCTTTATTGGATCGACAACAGAAGAATGAGAAGAGGAAAGATCACCAAATTAAAAATGTCATCTTGATCTTGTTCTGGTTGCGGAGGGTGGAAGAGACAAGAGGGGGGGGTGATTTTGTAGGGTTTCAACGAAGGCTTTGACGAGATGGAGGCAGCGAGGTACTTGAGGCGGCAGGAGGTGGTGGTGTCGTACGGAAAGGGGCATCGGGTGTGCACTACTACTTCAAAGGCGTCGGTGGTGGTGGGCCGGGAGAAGAGCTCACGATACATGTCCTACAACATCTCGAATTAGTTTGTTAGATCTCTCATCGCCAAACCTTATTTCCTACATCCCTCACCCTCACTTACCATTAGAGTCGGTCTCGTTGAAGTGATGCTCGAGGAGAGAGGTCATTGACTAGTTATCTTCCCTCATCTCAAGTATGTATCTAATGGTTTTCGTTTTAAGGTTGGATTTGGTAGAGAATTTTTTTTTAAAAAACATGGATTTTGAAGAAGCAACTCACTTTTTTTTTGTTATTAGTATTACATTTTTTTTTCTATAAGGTTGGTTAGTATTTGCATATTCATTAAGAGTGACACACATTTTGATCCTAACAACTTGACTAGGATTATTGGAGTATGTGCTTTGGAGATGTCTTCTTGAATATATCATAGGACAAGGGTCAAGTCTCCTTTTATGTTAAATTTTAGCTTCTTAGCATCACTTAGATGAAAAGGGGTAAAGTTTGTCTACGCTGTCTCATGATTGCTGAGGATCATGTAACCATGGTCATCCAAACCATTTATGATTTGTTACATGATTCTTCTTATTCTTCCATTGATCTCTATCTAATGCAATATCATTAGAAATACTAATTTAGATCATTGAAATCATTCTTTATTATATAGGCTATCACTTGCTTTGGTCACTCTCTACTCCTTGTGCCTTCCCTTCACTATAACAAAATATGTATTGAGCAATGATTTTATTCGTCACT
>JBBPFQ010648775.1:0-15695 GCA_037974815.1 Kaempferia elegans | reverse complement strand
ACATCGCGGTGTATTGTGGTTTGCCTCCTTGTTCTTGTTGTTTATGTTCTTGTTTCTTTGTATTCCGCTGCACTAACCCTAGGAATAAGAACCGTACGACGCACATACACGACGATCACATCCCCAACACTCGGGACTTTGTATGCCCGAGGGGGTCTCGGACTTTTGTATACCCGAGGTGGTCTTGGGACTCTATATGGCCGAGGTGATCTCGGGACTCTGTATGTCCGAGATGGTCTTTGGTCACTGTATGTCCGAGGGGGTCTCAGGACTCTGTATGCCCGAGGGGGTCTCGGGCTTTGGGTGCCCGAGGTGATCTCTAGCTTCGTCTTGCTGGACCTTTTTCCTGATACTTTTTGTTTCTTAACATCCTGATCAAATGCTTTAGGGAGAGATCAAGCTCGCACTTGCCTTCTCTGATCGATGAACCAGCAGTAGAGGTAAGAAGAGAAGGAGCCCATTGAGAATTCAGGAAATCAACAGTCTCTTCGCTTGCCATGAACCAGCTGTCAGTCATCAAAACGAGGTAAGTCACGTCAGAGAGTAGATTTGCATGAATGGGAAAAGGAGCAGAGGAAGAGGGATGGAGGTAGAGATAATCAGGGTTCCAGCCGATGCTCTCCTTCTTGTATGCATTCTGATGGTCGACTTGAGGGTTCTCTTTGAGCGGCACGATGGTTAAGGTATGGGAGGTTGATCATATAAGGTCTTGAGATCGAAATTCGATGTGTCTGAACATACCTCCCTCATGCTTTGACCATTTGCACTAATAGCGAGTAATCACTCATATTTTACCTACTCTGTGTTGACTTAGGAACATGTTGACATTGACGTTAGGGTGAACAAATCTCTTTTTACCACATGGTGGTCGACTTGAGGAACTTCTTGTGGCAAAAGAGGCAGGGGAAGAGCCTGGGGCAATCACTTTGACAGCCAGTGGCCGCCAGGGCGAGTATTGTCCCAAGGTGAGGGACAAATTGACACTTTCTGGCAATGAGAAAGACACATTGGGGGAGGAGATTCCATCTGAGTCTTGGAACTCCTACTTCTCCACCTTTACTGTTATTTTCTTTCGTGTCTTTCCCAAGGGAGTAGGGGCTTGCGGGCAGAACGTCAGTCATGTAGATAAGAGGTAATTTTAGCATTTGACGGAGGAAATTGCCAACAAACACATGGGAGCAAGGTGGTTGGCACGATGGGATTAGATGGGAGTGTTCCCCTGAATCAAGGAAAGAAGTTCCAAGGGGGGAAAAAAAGTGGTATTTTGCTGATGAGCATTCAGTTCAGAAATGGGTTTGTCTATTTTCCAAATTCTTTCACATCTTTGTTAGAACAGATGATAAAAAAAAAAATAGCCAGATGCAACATATAGAACAGAATATAATGGCCAAAGGCCAGAACTAAGGTTCTCTGTTGTAGCAGCAATGCATCAAAAATTAACAATTTATAATATTCTTTGCCTCGGCCCAATTTAGTCTAGTTTCTTGGGTGTATAAAGAGAGAGAGAGGTCCTGAACCAGGAAGATCATGTTCATAAAAGCAAGACAACCTGATAACACAATATAGTAATGAAATAAAATAAAATAGGTGGTTCCTCTACCCGTTGCTTGCCCAAAAGTTGAGATAATTTTCAGGCCATTGTTCCCTCCATGCGAAAGTATGACAAAGGGAAACATTACTGTGATTCCTCTATCTTATTCAAATTATTTAGAAGAACCTAGCTTTAATCAGAATTGTTCATTGCATTGGATTAAGTGGGACCAAAATGATTTGGCCTAATTATCAGCTTGGCCAATGTATAATCATAAAGTAGTCCCCCACAGCATTTGAAACCAGGATGAAACATCACCACCAGACACGGAAACTTATTAGAATCATTGCTTCTTGAGTTGATACCAAGATAATCTCTACAAAATTATGATCATAAAAGAACCAGTGTTATCAATAAAATTACCTGCTATCATCACTTGCATCTTTCCAGTATGATGCTATGGCACTGCATGACATGAACACATTAAGACTTGTAATTTTATACATCAATGCAAATATTTTATATTTTTTTTAAAAAATACTCACCCTAGAAAAAAGAATTTATAAGAAAAGAAAAAAAAAATCAACCCATATATAATATAAAGAGAGAGATAGACACGGACAAAAATCCCAATTAAGATGAACCTAGAAGGCAGTGGATCCCATTCTTTGCTGATTCTTATTGAGTTTGTAACAAGCAAAGGTAAGAAATAGTTGCCATCATACTATTAAGTAGAAAGGAAACATGAGAAATGTTATATGAACCTTCATAAGTATGTCAAGTAATTCAACTCGAAACCTAATCTATCATTAATAACAAAATGAAACTAAAAACATCATTTGCAAATTATCCCATAGTGAAGCCAGTTGGAGAAAAGAACTTTTATATCCACAAGTTATCAGGGCCATATTCTCTCACGATAACTGGCACACTGGTAGGAGGGAGCTGCATAAGAAAAAAATTAAGCATTAACTAAACATTGGACACAAAAGAAGTAAGCATAAAATAAACATCTATTGAAAAATCCATCATAACATAGTCTGTTGTTGTCCATGTAATATCAAAGAGAAATTAGGACCGTCTCTAATAGATAGATGACAATATATATAAATAAGATAATAGAATATGATGTTACAATCAAGTTAAAAGACGTCTAAAAGATAATATAGTTAAAAAAAGTTGAATCAATTAGACTTAAGATGCAATCGGTAGAGAGAGACGAAAAAAATCCTTTAGTCGATGTAATAAAAAATAATTCATTTAATTTGAATATTAATAGTTGTAGTAAACAATCACCCCAACCCTAGGTTACGTGAAGGAAGGTAAATCATGAATCAGCTTATAGCCGACCGCCAAGTGGTTAGAGGGTGGGGGGAGTTTTTTCCCAGAGGACATGCACCCACCTATAATTGATCCCTGCTTCATTATAGCAAATCTATCACCCTCTAGCAACTAGACACCCACGTTGGGACAGTTTGAATATTAATAGTGATAACATTGCATAGCTTGATGATTATGATACAGGCCTTTACCTTATAACATGAAATTAATAGATGATATTGACACTTTAATCCTTGCAAACAACCTATATTTCATCAGCATATTTTGGATATTAGATGTGGCAGCAATAGTTAAGACTCAAAATATGATGGTAAAATTAAATGCTAGATCTGATTTGACTCTATAGATCTACCTCAAGATCAAATTAATAGATAGAATAATCTCATTCAACTTAAATGGATACAAAGTGAACTGAAAAGAGTGTTCCTATCCACCAACATTGGACATGAATGTCCTTGCTTTGTTGGCAATGAGGGAATCAAAGAATATCTTCTAGATAAAAGTGTTTGGTAACTCCATTAAGTAACTTTAAATACTAAAATTTGCTTTAGCATTTACATATGACCACTATTTGCATTTTATGATAGCATGCCAGACAACCTTCTGTGTAGCTACTTGATGCAAGAAACAATATCAAATTGAAGAAATAAACTTAAAGAGTGTTGCATACTCTACCGATATGGAAAAACTTAACCATAAAATAACATTAAAGTGCAACTCACCATTCCATAATCAGTGATAATCATTGACACATAATCAGAAGGTGTGGCATCGTAGCTGTCAATAAAAAAATTGAGGTTTTCTTTTGCACCTATAAGGAACCTAATACTTAAATTATTGGCAAGGCAAAATATTTCCTACTTGAGATTTAGAAGCTGCAGATTGTCATTGTCAGCACAACCTTCCAGGTAATTTGATGCAACGTGACCAGGAACTTTCAAAATTACATCTGGATCACCTGCAAAGAAACGTAAAAAAACAGTTGCGCAGAACAATTTTGCAAGATTAGTAAATTAAAAAATCCAAGTAGCAAATCCAACTTCCAAGTATACCTAGCTCATTGAAACATATAGAATCTAGCTGTACTCTTTCATGAAATTTATATGCCTCACAACATACTAAAACAGGAACATTGAATGCCTTTGCAACCATAGCTACACATGCTGTCCCCACTCTCGAATAAACTGTTCCATTAGACAGTACTGATGCAGCTCCTAGAAAAACCCGCTTGACTTCATGCATGATGTATGAAATTGCATTTATATGTGTATATGTGCAGTTAAGTCCCTTGGCTATCAGTCTACGGAGCAATACCTGCCCTTCAAGTTTGGGACGTGAATCAACTATCACAACACGGAAATCTTTACCAAGCTCATGGGCATATACTAATATCATTTCAACAACAGAGGATAGTCCATATGTTAGAAGAACATCCCCATCTCTGATCTTGGCAACAGCATGTCTAACTATAACCTTATCAGCAATTTCTATTTTCTCATTTATGAAACGATCAATATCAGATTGGAGACTGGATTTAGCATCTGATTCTGACATAGCAAGTGGTAATTTAGCAATCCTATGCTTTAGAAACTTGATAGCATTTCCCATGCTAATTGAAAGAGGTCTACATTCAATCAGAAATGAGATATAACTACTAATTTTTGCGGTCAGATCTCGAACAAAAGCTTTTTCAGGAGGTGTAGAGTAGTCATTAATTGCCTCTTTAAATGCTAGAAGCATCGCAATACAACGAGCATTGCCACCAGATATCTTTCCAGACAAGTAATGAAGTCCCACCTGAGGACAAGTGCAAGCAGCCAGATCAATGAGAAAATTCTGTACATCATTGCTCAAAAGAAAATTCAGTGTGTTTGAGCAATTTTACAGGATAGATTAAAAAAATTGTCAGGGTAATTCATTATACGGCATAAAAATAACTCATACTGAGAAGAAAATTTACATATAAAATATCCATAGAGAAATTACTTACAATATTTTAAAGAGGCACAATATGGTTGGGTTTGAATTAATATAAATTGCAATGTTCATTATGTCTTTCAACTGTATTGCATAGCATTTGAGTCATTTATTGGTTTTATAAAAAGTGTGGAAAAATTGATTTCTCTTCTTTCAGGGAATAGACAGTATTATATACAAAATTATAATAGATAAAATAGAAAACTAAGAGAGAGAATAGGAAACTAACTTATTCGTAAATATAAGATATCTTCGACTAAATCCCCTTAGGGGATTTACTACTCTGTACGCATCTATTTATTTCCCTTCTCTATGCATAGTTGTTTACAACTCGACACTTCCCCTCAAGTTGAGGAATAGATGTTTTCCATTCCCAACTTGACTATAAGATCATGAAATCTTAGAACTTTTCAATCTCTTTGTTAACACATTAGTCAATTGTAGTTCCGAAAGGATATGTGACATGACACTAATCCTTCCTACAATTTTTCTTTGATGAAATATCTATCAATTTCAATATGTTTAATCTCATCATGTTGAATAAGATTATGATTAATATTGATAGCTGACTTACTGTCACAATAGAATTTCATGGGACATTCCCATTTGATTTTCAAATGGTCTAGAATAATCATCAACCAAAGTAGTTCACATAATTCTCGAGCAATGGTCCCAAATTCTAATCCTGCAGATGATCTTTCCACCACATTTTGCTTCTTGCTATTCCATGTCACCAGATTATCACCGAGGAGAGTACAATATCCCGTAGTTGATCTTTTATCCACTAGAGAACATGCATAGTCTGCATCTGTGTAGGCTTCTAGAGTTAGTGTCTAACTTTTCTTGAACAAGATTATATTTCTCGGAGTACCTTTCAAATAATGCAATACCCTGTAAGCAGCTTGAAGGTGAGATTCTCTTGAATCATGCATGAATTGTCATATTACACTCACAACATATGCTATGTCTGGCTGAGTGTGAGCAAGGTATACGAGTCTACCAACCAACCTCATGCATCCTTTTGTCAACCGCTAGTTCTTCCTTAGCTTCTCTTATCTTGTGATTTGGTTCCATTGGACTAGAAATCGGCTTACACTGAATCTTCCCTCTTTCAGCTAACCGCTGCTGAGAAATAAAAATTCATTTAGTAGAGTATGCTACCTCAATACCAAGGAAGTACTTCAATTTGCCTAGTTTATTTATTTTAAACTCCATTAATTTCTGCTTTAGATCATGTTTTTCCTTTTCACCATTTCCAATTACAATGATATCATCTACATAGACTAGAAGAGTCTTTTCCTTCCGTGCAATTAGTACTTAATGAAGAGAGTATGGTCCCTTGGCTTTGTTTAAACCTAAATTTCTTCGTGACTTTTGCAAATCTTTCGAACCATACCCTAGGAAATTGTTTTAGACCATAAAGAGTCTTCCTCAATTTACATACTTTATTACTAGTATCCCCTACAAATCCTAGTGGGATGTTTATGTAAATTTATTCATCTAAATCTCAGTGAAGAAATGCATTCTTCACATCATACTATAGGAGTTACTCGTTGAAGTATGCAGCCAAAGATAGTAGACTTGGCAGTATTCATTTTGCAACCAGAGGAAAGGATCCTAATAATCTACCCATAAATCTAAGTATATCCTTTTGCCACCAACATAGCTTTATATCTCTCAAAGGATCCATCTGCTTTGTATTTTAGTGTGAAAATCTCCTTACAATCAACAATGTTCTTCCCCTTTGGTTTATCATCAACCTCCATGTCTTATTATTTTCTAAATGCATCCATTTCTTGCCTCATGACATCCCTCCATTCCCTTTTTGACATTGCCTCAGAAACAATCTTAGGAACAGTCATGATATTGAGACTCACAATGAATTTTTAGTGGGTTGGTGATAGATGTTTAAAAAAAGCATAGTGAGATAAAGGGTATAGAGGGTGTTTGATGCATTCTTGGGTACCTTTTCTACCGGTTGGGTACCTTTTCTGCCGGTAAGGAAAGGTTAAGATTGTCTAGTAAGTCAATGGATGGTTCAGTAGATTGTAAAGATGGGTTAGATCTTACCGTGATTCCAGTATCAGGGTCATAGATTTGTGGGTGAGGTTTTTGGACCTGTAGGAATCCTTGGAGTATCACAAGGGGCACTAGATGGAAAGGAAGATGAAGGTAATCAGGTACGGATTTGAGGAGGAAGATCAAGAGCGTTAATGGGGTTTAAATGACTCACAAGTGCTATCTTTTGTCATTGAAATCTCCCTCTGAGTATAGGACTTGAAGAAGAACAGGATATGTTCAAAGAAGATAGCATCAAGTGGTAACACTTGTACCCCTTTTGAGTGGATAAGTATCCAAGGAAGACACATTTGATGGCACGAGGGTTAAGTTTACCTCATAATGGACCGTGGATATAGACAAAGGTAGTGCACCCAAAAATCCTAGGAGTAAGTGTATTTGTCGTTCAAAAATGAGGATAGAAATTGTTGAGAAGTTGCATGGGACTCTTGTTGTTTAAGACTCATGAGGAAAGTCTGTTTATCATGTATGCAGCATTAAGGACAGATTTAGGGACATTGTTGTGGAAGAGAATGACTTGAGTAGTGTTGAGTAAATGTCCATTTTTCCTTTCTGTTATTCCATTATGTTGGGGTGTATAAACACAAGACGAGTCATGAATAATCCCCTAGGATTGGAAATAGAGAGACATAGTGAATTAATCTCTAGCGGTGTTGAACCTAAAGCTTTTGATTTTCACTCCAAATTGATTTTGAATCATTGAGTGGAAATTAGGAATAGCAATGCTAACATCATATTTTTATTTGAGGAGAAACAACCATGTAACCTTAGTGCAATCATCAATTAAAGAGATAAACCATCGAATTCAAAAACATTGGGAATATTAGGACCCTATATATCACTATAAATCAAATGAAAGGAAATAGAACTTCTTTCATTGCTAATAGGAAAGAGTACACGAGAATGTTTTGACAATTCACAAACATCACACCAAAACTCAGAAACATCCAACCCTTGAAAAAAATGAGAAAACATTATTTTTAAAACCATTACTCTCATCATCTTCTATCTTAATCATTTGTCTCATTACGTCTAATATTGATAAACTTAAATTTCATATATTTTTTCTTTGTTCACTAAGCTTAAAACCTTTCACTTCCGATGTTTTTCCACCGAGATTCGAGTTTAGCATTTACGTCTTCACGTGTCTCGTCTAACAAAATAATATCATCTGCAAACAACATGCACCACGATACGATATCTTGGATGCGTCTAGTAAATTCGTTCATGATTAGTGTAAAAAGATAGAGACTTAATCCTTGATGTAATCATATCTTTATGGAAAATGCTTCGGATTGTTACATCATCGAGCATATCTTTAATTGGTTCAATATATGTTACGCTAACAACTCTCTTTTCTAAAATTCTCCATGTAAGTTCTCTTATATTTTATAATAAGTTTTTTCTAGGGCAACAAATACCATGCGTATATCTTATTTTTATTTCCGATATTTTTTAATTAGTTGCCGAAGATGTATATCTTCTATTGTTAAGCACCAATACTGGCTTGACTGACTAACATTAGATTCTTGTGGGTGATTTTCATTTCTGATTTTTTTTTCCTAATCAAAACAATAAAGTGATGGTTGCTAATCAAGAATTCCTACGAGATTCAAAGAAATAAAGGCACTTCAATTAACAAAGACATAAAGCTTCAATCATATTACTAACCCTTCTCATATAAGAAAATGTCTGATAACAATGAAATAAGGTTTATAAGCAATTTCCCCCCTTAATTATGTTCTACATCTGCATCTTTATTAAACCTCCCCAAAAAAAAATGCAGTTAACCATTGGTTTTACTAGCCACACTTGGATGCTCAAACAACTACAAAATCTAAGTTGAAAGTAGTTTGGATCTTTACATGTTACACCAAGCCTAATGAAACAACAGAATAGTTAACTTGATTGGCATGAATCATGCAGCTCAATATTTCTATGCTTAATTAATGGTAATGACATCTGAGAATTAAGAAACAATACAAATAATCAGCAAATATCAACAGATACATTGAGGTGTTAAAGTCTCCTTAAGGCTTGAATCTCACATCAAATCTAACTCACCCAATATTATTTTGGCATGTATGGGTGTGCTTCCTACCAGGGAAGGAAATCAAAAGGGAAATAAAGTGACAGAAATACTTTCCCAACAGCACTTTCCCTCTGCTTCCTTAGGCAGAAAAATCTAAGTGATTAAATAGAGGTGTACACTTAGTCCTTAGATATAACTCGCTCATGAAATAAAATATATATAGCCAAATTGATGCAGCTACGGAACCTCAACTGTAGCCTAATCTCAAACCCTCAAAAAATATCATAAATCAAAGAACAAATATTAGTTGGGATCCTAAACTCTTTTCTTTAAATTCATTTCCTAGAAATAACCTCTTGCAAAAAAAAGTAGGGTAAGACTGCATACAATGGATCCTTCCCCGAGACCCCGCATGATGCGAGTTTCGTGCACCGGGCTGCCCTTTTATTTATTTATTTATCCTAAACTCTTTTCATAATCTCATAATGCAACCAAGTTATCTAAAAAAATTCCCTAACTTATCTCTAAAATTGATAAGAAATTTTGAAATTTAAAACAACCTTTTAAAAATTTAATATATTAACAAAGACTCTAAGCTCTAAAACTTTATAACAAGCCCTAAATTTAACTAGATTTTTTTAATCACATCGTTTTCCCCAACCAAGAAGATCTTAACTCCAGGCGAGTTGTTAACATTTTATTAGTTCTTTTCAAGCATAAGCCACATTGCGTCAGAAAGTTTGTTGAGCATCCTTTCTCAAGTGACCCTTCGAATGAATGAGGAATCAATATAGTTTCTTTGTGATACTCGCAAAATTAAGCATCGACTTTGCTCCCTTCTTTATGATCGTCTGTTCAAATGAGTCTAAAATCACTAACTTTGGCCTAGCGATAGAAGTACTTTCCTGTGGTTCTTCTGTGACAAAGTTAACAGATTAGTTAAATAAACATTTTTCTCATAGGAAGAATAAATGTAGATGTCCTTGTAGGAGTCATTATGGAATATCTAGGAATAATAAATGCATATGTATACCTTATATTGCTATCTTTGCATCTAAGGGGTGCATCAACATAAAGGCGAGATACAAGTGAAGTGGTGTGGGAAGGAGGTGCTGATGGAAGAAGTTCCTTCCAAGGTTCAAATCTCGAGTGATGGTTCAAAATCTCGAGTGGTACCGATATTTCAGTTTTTTATTGTCCTAATAGTGTTTCGATATTGTGTCGACGTTCCAATATATGGTGTTGATGGCGAATTAGAGGTGAGAGAAGGGATGGGATGAAAAAAAACGAAAATAAGACAACTATGACAAAGTATTTTTTCCATCTAGAATGGTACAAATTTGCTATTATTTTGTATGGAGAAATGAACAAAAAAATAACAATATTATCTCAATTGACTTTTGTTTTAGCATGCCAAGGGTTGTCAAGAGCTAATATGAAACAATATTCATCAACGTGATTGACATAATAACATAGGAGACATTATTAGAATCAAGTTTCAATAATTTATTGTAACTATATGTTTCAACTGTTTGTGTGGTATGAGATTTCAAATCATGGTTTTTTCTAAGTGGTAGTAGACAACTTGGACGAGGGGTTTCTCCATACAAGCGATGATTTGAGATAAATGTTATGACTTTATCGTGGAAGGTTCCTGTAAGAAGATAGAGAAGGAAATTGTCATGGGTTTTTGGCAAAAGACGGGTATAATAGCCTACAACAAATGGAGGCTTAATTGCAAACAATAAACGAAGGAGAGATCTTTCTTGGTTAGATTTATTAGATCTATTCTCATGGTTTGACATCTGCATCGGTGGAGAAAGGCACAAGGACAACACTTCGAGATGGATAACTAAATCACTCAAGTCTAGATAAATGGGACACCCATCATATTGCAGATTTCTCACTAATAGATTAATATCCATGGTTTCAAATTTAGGAGCATGTTTAATACTATGTAAAATTTGAGGGTAAGATCATTACCATTATATATATAAATAAAAAGACTCATAATAATATCTAGAATTCCTGATGAGGTACTAACCCACTACATAATACTGTATTACCCTAATGCTCTTAACAGCGTTGGCTACCCTATTAAGCAATACTATACTCCTAATGGCCTTGGCAAAGTTAGAAAGAACCTCAATTTTCTACTGATCGTAAAAGTGAAAATGTGTATGGTACCTTGTAAACAGAAGGATGGACCGCATCAAGTTGAAAAAACTTTGCTTCAAGATCTGGAAGCTGAGTTCCATGTATGTATTGAGGCAGATGTCGGAACAATTCAACTCTATTTTTTGCTTCAAATTGATTAACCATTGCTCGTCGCTTCACTTTCTCAACCTTATGTTTATCATCAAATTGCATACGTGGAGGAGGAACATCTTTCTTGCGATCTTTTTCAATGGGGCGATCGACAACCTTCTTTTCGGAAGATCCAGGTGGAGCTGTAACTTGAGGGACATCCTTCTTTTGTGAAGGTTTAACTGATTTACCTTGCTGTGTGTTAGCAGGAACTCCACCTCCTATAGAAGTTGAAAGCTAGGCGTAGTTTAAGTTCAAATATGCAAATAGAAAACCAAACAAAAAGGTAATAATAAGAAGATAAATTCTATATCTGGTTACACATGGTAACCAATATCTATAGAATTCCATAGTTGAATGACGAAAAAAGAGGGGGGAAATTAACACAGACCCTAATAAGAGAAACTACTCAAATCCACTTATTTAGGCAAGCAAACAAACCTTAAGTACCAATGATTTCTCTTTTAACACAGATGATGAGGGTACAAAATATCTTGAACTGTACATTTTTTTATGAGAATAAATGTAACATGTTTCAATAAAAAGGTAATGTTGACTTTCTTTTTTTATCAAAAGAATTATAATGGAATAATCTACATCAGCAGGGTCCAGATATAGCAGTGCATAATTTACAAGACTGAAATTATAGTAGATAAATCCAAGAAAAGTGGTGGACTTCATGTCCCAAGTACAGACCAAAGTGAAACCATAATTGAATCAGTTTTACACCTAGATCAAAACTGATAAGTACATGACAACATCATGAAAGTCAAAGCAATGAACTCATTGATATTTACAAAGAGTAAAAAGGCAGCTAAGGATTATTTAAACAAAATAGCATCATGAATCCATGATATGCAGTAGCAATGTAAGGAACAAGGTGTAAAATTCAGCTCCAGCTTTGATAACTATAAAACTCAAGAAAATGAATCAGCGCCTCACCAGCCTCCTTTGCAGCAGCTTTTGCAGCACGTTGGGCCTCCTGGAGAGCACGCCGCTCAGCTTTTGTTGTTTTCTCCTTTAGTGGCATTGGTGCCTCTGCCAAATCATTTTGTATCCCCAATGCTCCTCCTTGTTTCTCTAAAAGATGCATTAATTGTAAATAGAGATAGCAGTGAAATTCAGTTTATACCACCAATTACAAACAACTATGCTAATCCAGGATTTGGGAGCAACCAGTGAGGATACACAATGGGAATGTGTCGAATAATATAAGGACGAGACATGGTAATTCTGAACATATCAACATGGAAACAATATTATAATATGATGAGGTCAAATCAAGTAAAGTATTAACTAAACCCTCAATAGTGAAACATAAGAGATGAAAATTGATATTATATCTTTAGCACCACTATTCTTGCCTTTAGAATTACTACTTATACCTGTCTACAAAAAAATGGTAGTTGACTTTCAAATGTGGACCGTGATTTTGGTAGTTTATTTACAAGATATGAAAACTCAAAAATGAATAGAGAGACTGACAGCAGTTCTTGAAGTCAACTGTCAAATATGGGCCGTGATTTTGGTAGTTGATCGCAAGATATGATCTCAAAAAAAATAGAGAGAATGGCAGCAGGACATGAAGTCCTAGTTGTTACTAACGCTTAGAATCTCTAATCCATCCTGCACCTTCACTAGGTCAGCAGCCTCAACAAGAGCTACGCAAATTGTGCCTTGAGTGAGCAAGCTGGACATTATCATATTAGCTTTCTTCAGCTCCAAGATGATTTATATCTATCTACAAACAGGACCTGCACTAGATTGCTTCCCTCAGTGCATGGCCAAAATGCATTATTCAAATTGTGCTTATGCAAGAAGGCCGGATCCGAAGATGCTGTATGCCTACTAACATGCAATTCCACTAGATTTCGTTGCTCAGTACTTGACGAAAATGCATTAGTCAAACTAAAGTTTAATAATGAGCAGGGGCCTTCCAACAATATCTAATCGACGCATGGATTGTTCGGTTGGTAAAAATAATGAGCAGATGAAGATAACAGTTGTCTAAAATAAAAATACTTGTACCTGAAATTCCAGGCAGTGTCTTCACAACCGATGCAATCGTCAAAGGGCTCTTAGGAGTATGACAACCGCCACTCCCACAACCAGCACCGGCAGACTTAGACATCATTAATTCACTGTTTTTCCCTGCTAAGGACGAAGTAACCTTGTCCGGATCGCTCTTACCATACCACGGAGACATTGAAGCATCGTCAGAGAACTCCGAGACTCCGTCATGGATCCTGCTGGAAGGCGACGTCATTGGGGGCGTCCCAAGAACAACTTCCGTCTCGTTGTGGTCGTGGGCACCAACCCGAATCTGAAGGTTATCTTGGCGGAGCAACGAGCCGGAATTGGGGACGGCAAGAGGGACGGTGCCGCGAGCGGGGAGGCCGTCCGAGGCGCCATGGCGGGGCGGTGGGATCATGACGGGGGAGAGAGAGGTCCCGGTGGGAGGAGAGGACGCAGCGGCCGCGGAGGAGGATGAGACAAGGGCGTCGGAGACGGAGCGTGGGGGCGGTGTTGTTGCGGCGGGGGTGATGAAACCCACCTGACGGACTTTGGGATCGCTCACGGTGCGGTTAGGCCTCCTTGGATCCATGGGATCGCCGGTTACAAGCAGCGGCGGCGAGGCGACGCTGAACTTGCTAGGGTTTTCAAGGAGCTCCGGCGATGCAGTGACGGATTAAATGGCTTTGCATGTGCTCTGCCCACTTTGTTATTTATCCACTTCGCCCAACCCAAAGTCTTCACCTCATAAAAAATCAGTCTCTATTGTAAATACTTTCAAATTTTTAAGCTTGCCCCCCTTCCCCAATCTAACATTTCAAATTTAAAATATAAATTTCATACTTCTAATTTCATATCTCACACTCCTAAATTATTGTTAAACTAATTCCTCTTTCAATCAAACTCATTACCATTTATATTACCAAATCTTACCATATTTTTAAGAATCTGGCCTGAACACTAATCAATTTTCAATTAATTTGGTGAAGTCTCGAATGAAATTACGTTAATATCCCTCAACTACAGATATTATTGAATTTTTTTTCATTAATTAATCATGGATCTAGAGTTCGAGACTCATCTGCAGCGTATTATTGGAAAATTTTCTCATTACAATACAAGATCTAAAGTTCGAGACTCAGGTGCGGCGTAATATTAGAAATTTTTCTTATTAATAGGTATTACACTATTAGGATTAACAACACCGTAAGTAGAGATGCTTTTATAAATTCCTTAGGCCAGTGACAATTAGAAAGCACACCTTTCTTGACCTCTTGGCTATGATCAAGTGTAATATTTGTTCTTATCAGTTTAATATATGTTCTTTTTTAGAGTCCCCCTTGCGTTGTACTACTACATGGGCTCCGTGCATCATTATGAAGTCTAATTTATCGTATATTATGTTGCACATGCAACGCGTGTGCGCGGTCACTAGTCATGTGTAATAAATTTAATACTGAAAACGTTTTTACAATAGGTAATAAAAAAAAACCAACCCTTAAGAAGATCCGTTCCTGCTTCCTATTGAGGTAATTAAATGCACATCTTAATTCATCTCTACTCGAAACATAAATTTTTTTTTATGGCATTTTTAACATAAATTTTGAAGTTGACATTGATATTTTATAATGATATTACAAAATGTCAAAATCCATACCTCACTTTATAAGGCATTTATCAGTAATCTCATTAAAATTTTAGTATTTTTAGTATACTATAAAAGCATTTATGTTATTCTTATAGCGTTTTCACGGTTCATGATAATATTAGAGAGGTTTAGGATTAATTTGATGCTTAATCAAAGACATCGAGAGAGATTTGCAAGAAAAATATAAATAATTCACATTGATGATGCTTATGATAATCCCATCATATACGTGCCCCCTTTCTAGAGGAATCCTAATTAATAGATATTCTAGAATTTGTATTGAGATAATGCAGTGTCCTATTTGTTTTGATAAAAAAAATCACAATAAGTGAGATTGTCCATCAACAACTTGTCAATAATAGTTATTGAGGCTTAATACACTATCGACATGAATTATCTATAAGGAGCAAATAAATCACTAGTGGAGACAGAAAACGAGAAGACGAAAAATAACTTAAACTAAAAGGAGCAACTATAGGCAACAAAAAATTATCTATAATACTAATGATGTAATTTGAATTATATGCTTATATAATATCATCTAAAGTTATTGTCATGTATCTTTGTAGTTACAAATTCAAGTTACGAAAATAGTGTCTTATAACGCATGGTAAACTTAGATCACAGTGATTACTCTTTTTTTTTTTGGTTTGACAAATTTCATACATTTTATCAATTGATTTAATTCATATTGCCCATGTTGAATGATCTAGCTCCCATCTATGTCAAATGCTATCGCCTTCAGAATCCAAGACTTCGAGACCTCT
>JBBPFQ010647679.1:0-15696 GCA_037974815.1 Kaempferia elegans | reverse complement strand
TTATCAGGTCCACCAAAATATCAGGCCCACGTTGGGCCTGATATGGCAAGATATCAGGTCCAACGTGGGTCTGATATTTCATATCAGGCCCAATGTGGCTAGAGTTTTGACAGTTTATGGGAGGGGTAAAAGCGGAATTGCATAAAGCTAAATGCGCCCTTTGGTAAATTAGAAACAAGGATGTGTGATTTAGTAAATCCAGATCTTTTGGTGCGCGATCCGGTAAAATGCCGTATCTTCTTCCCCCACTGAAGTCTGAAGTTTGGAGTCAGTCCTTCACAAATGAGGTTTGCTGAATTTAGTTGTTAATCATTACGACTTATGGTTGATTTACTGAAACTAACTGTGTCGACTTAGTCGATTTGTTGTGAAATTTGTACGTGCAAAACAGTGAAACTATGGGAAGGTGTGCGTATTCATGCACTGTGAAGGTTATTGATGGTCCAGGGGGAAATGATGATGTTCATGTTATGGGGCTTCAATTTTATATGTTTATGTGTGTAATCAGATGAGAATACTGATAAATTAATCCATAATTGCAAACACATCTTTTATTTAAGATGCATTAGTTATAATAAAGAAATCTCTAATAGTTAATTTTTTTAAAAAAAAATTTGTTATGTTCTCAATATGTCACACCGTACTACAGTAATAATAGTTAAAACTTTAAATAATTTTTTATGATCTAATTTATAATGTCTAATTACATGATTACATGTGTATTACATCAATTTTAGAATAAAAAATATATTTAAAAATTTAAATTTACTTTTGAACTATAAACTTTAAATTTTATTTATATAATGGTTAAATTTTTTTAATAAATGTTTTTTAATTTTATAAACTTTTCATAAATATTGTATTAAGATTTCTTTACATTTAATGTGATCGGCCATGTCATATTCAATGTCTAAGCGATACAAGGACGGAGAGATGCTCCTGATCCAGACAAAAAGAAATATGAATATACATTTTGGCTAAGGGAATTTTAAAATTAGCAATTATTTTTTAATTTATATCGGATAAACTGAGAAGAGATTGAAATGGATTAGTTTGGAATCTTTTGGACCATAATCTCTAATTCATCCATGATCCAACGTACGTTAGTCATTGGATCAAATTAAAAGGGATCAGTATTTTGATCTTACCTTCGATCCAACGGCTGATGTGCGCTGATCCAGAGATGGATAAGGTATTATGGTCAAGAGAATCCCAATTGAAAATGGATACTCATTTTTAGGTCAATGTCCATTTTAAAAATCATCCCTTAATTATCAAAAGTAAGAATCAATACTTAGTGTCACAGGACAATCTTGTCCATTCTTAATTGCTTTGATAAATAAGATATGGTTTTCGGAATATGATCAAAGTTAGAAGAGTCGTGGACGTAAGGGCTAACACAGTCAACTAGATGGGCCACCAGAACAGATCGACCGACCAAGTGGACCAACTGAACAGACTGCCTGACTAGACCTATCTTCCGACCAACCGTTAGAAATCTGACAATAAGCTAGATGTGATCATGAGTCAAACGGCTTAGAACTTGAAGTCCCCCTTAGCCTCCAAATCAGACCGACCAAAAAACACACTCGTTTGAAGGAACTATCAGCGAGAGAGCTAAGGAAGCTGACTGGACGAGTGGTATGATCATGGGTGATAAGATAGTGTGGACAATTAAATTGATTGACAAGGATATTCGAAATTTCTCCATCTCATCAGTCTTACCTATCTCTGTTGGCGCGTAACATACTTGCTGTTTTATGTAAGATTGAAGCTCCTAAAGCCTGACAAGCACAGAAATGATACACTTAATTAATAAAAAGTATTAGAATGGCAAGGACCCATATTTTCTAAAAATAATATAACTGATATTCATGCATAATAGGAAAACTGACATTATAAATATGAGTCTCTATCTACGGGGTTAGGTACATGAGAGATGCATCCTAAAACTTTGCATCTTCTACATTTCTTCGCCTGCGGGTAGATTCATTGACTTTAAGTGTCGGATGACCTGAGCCGAGAATTTTTTTTCTTAGTCCAGTGTCTAACATTTTTCACTTGTGCATTGTCTTTGCTGCATAGATCCTCTGAGCTTGAAGCAATTTCGTATCAAGATCTTCAGAAGGTCAATAAAGAAGCCAGGTTCCACATATCCTAATGGTCATCTCCCTCTCTTTCGAACATGATCACAAATCTTATTAATTAACAAATTTTCTCCTTGTTTGCTTTTGATATTAATCAACATTGTTTATGGAATTAATTAATATGATTCCATTTCCATCCGTGGGACCCTCTTGTGATTCGTGAATTGCCCGCCGAACCAGTTGCATTCTTGTAAATTTTGCTTCGATTTTGGGCTATTACACTTTCTCTCTACTTGTGCATAAGCCTATTTTCTATCCTAGCAGTTCTCTATCGCCAGGTATCTCTTTGGAATCCTGTACGATTAGGGGTGAGTAAAAATTCGATTAAATCAAACAAATGAACCGATCAAAATTTAAAATTCGGTTCGGTTTATTCAGAAATTCGATTTTATTTTTTCAAAAAATTGATTATTTCGGTTAATTCAGTTCGGTTTCGATTTTGAAATTTCTTATTCGGTTAAATCGAATAAATCAAAATTTTAAACAAAACCGATGTTTTATACTTATTTTTTTTAAAAAAAATTAATTTTTTATTAAAAAAACTGATTAATTCAGTTAATTCGGTCGAAAACCGAATTAACCGATATTATATTGGTTTGGTTGGTTCGGTTTTTAAAATTAATTCGGTCGGTTCGATTTCTTTTTAAAACAATCGGTTCGGTTCAGTTCGATTCGATTTATTCGGTTCAGTTTGGTTCGATTTTAACCGAATACTCACTCCTACGTGCGATGTCTTGCGTCTGAGAGGTAGCAGAATGACAGAAATGCCATGTATCGAGCTACGAAGCCTGTAGCGTGTCCTTTTTGGGGCAGCGAACCTTATGAACAGAGAAAACCCAGTGACAAAATTCAAGAAAACGCTCCTTGTATTAAAAATTAATAAATCGGCAATTCATCTCGATCACAGGTCCTCCTTTTTATAGTAATATTTTATAAAATTACTATAAAAATTCAGGTGCATAGTGTGATATGAATTTTTTTTTAAAAAAAATATTCTAACTGTGATTCGATTTTTAAAAATTGTATTATATAACGGACAAAGTTAAAATATTTTTTTTGTGAAAATAAGGGAACTTGTTGAAATTTTTAAGAAAGTGGGGCGTTTTCTTTTAATTTTGCCCAACAGAAGAGGAGAAAAAAGAGCATTGCATTAAATTATTACTAAATTAAGAGCTATCAGAGTATGGAAAGAAGATCACTCCGCGGCCGGACCAAAGCGGCCTAATCAGCTTCCCGTAGGATCTGTCCGCTGCTCTCAGTCTCAGCTTTAAATAGCGCCGCGATCACCCTACCGTCGATCTCCTCGCTGCTGCCATTGGCGTGATAGGCATAGCCGGCCAAGGTCCGACACCGGCACAAGGCCACAGCGGACGAGGTGTCTTTCCCTGTTCCGTTTGCGCTCCAGTTTTCTCTTTTTTTTTTCCTTGTGTGCAATGTGGCAGCCTTTTGTTTTTTTGTCTTGGTAGTACCAAAAGCATACAAATGGCAGTGAGAGGACGAGAGAGAAGGGAGCATGTGTTGAATGAGAGTGGATGCGGGAAAGGCAGCAGCAACTGATCATCGTCGCGGGCGCTTGTGATTTTGGGTTTCAGATTTTGATCCTCGGTGCTGATTTTTCTTCCCCAAAATCCGACCTTTTTTCGTGGTTTGGTTGTTTTATTTTGATCTGCGAGGTGAGTGACGTCTTCTCCTTGGAGATTTTGGTAGGTGGTATTGACATTCCCTGCTTCAATATTTTTGTCCAGTGATATGATCGTGATTTTAAGTAAAATGAGGATTTTTTTTATATATTTCGCAGATCTCGCGCTCTTGAAGTTTTGGTTATTGTGTTTTTTTGGATGATTCATTACTCTTTCCTTTTTATTCACTACTCTTTCCTTTTTCGTCGCATGGATTTTTTCCTTGATGAACAACGTTCTATGTTGAGAGTTTTTATAATCGTGTACGTGTTTTTAATCCACACCAGCTCTTGTATCATCTCGACTTCGGTGATCAAAGCCATTTGCATTCTTGCTTGATCTGCATACGAGGTTAATGTAATTTGCATTCTTAATTGATTCAAAAGGGTCCTTTTTAGAAACTGTCCTGATAGAAAAACCAGTGGATGGGTTGTCAAAGATTTTTTGTTCCTGGTTCTAGTTCTTGTTCTTTTGGTTATTGGACAAACCGATCTATATGCTATGTTTTACTTGATGCTTCAACTAATTGATTGAACTTAAACAGAAACAATATCTTTTCTTGCAGATGGTGAATCTAGCCAAGTCATGTTGGCGACAGTCTGAATGAGAAATGGAGGGAGGTTAAATTTGCTTCTCCACTTTTGATAAGATACCGAGGGAATTTTTTGTGTGTGAAATACTATGCTGTATAAACATACTGCATCAGTATGGTACCTTGTTAATTCTAGGATAGATATATAACTAAAGACAGCAATTGAGATTTCTAAGTATATATCTGTATTTCTGCACTTGACCTCATGGCTACCAAGCTTCATACTGAATCAAGGCGACATTATTCATGGTGGTGGGACAGTCATATTAGTCCCAAGAATTCTAAATGGCTCAAGGAGAATCTTTCAGGTTCGTGATTTTGTTTTCATCATCAATATCTCCTTTAGAAAAACAAACTGCATCTACCGACCATTTTTCATGGATATCCAATTCAATAAAACCAGATTTTTTTTTGTTCATTTCTTTATTTATTAGAATTATTTGGCAGTGTGACTTGGGCTTGTTTGGAAACCAACGAGTGAGTGAGAGGAAGGAGGGGGTGGTGTGCATATAAAATAGAAAGGAAAGATAATTGGGTAAAATATAGGAGTCCCCTTTCTCTCCTTTAAACAGGCATGGAAAATAAGGAAAAGAAAAATACTCTCTGTTCATCTATCGACAAATTCCACAATCTAACCATGCCATTACATTTATATCCACTACCATACTTAGGAAAGAGCTTAGATTGCATTTTTGTGATGTTTAGCAATTGTGGTCTGTGGATAGGCTGACTTAAATTTCCAGTAATTCCATTCTTTTTAGTTCATCAGCTATTTAATTCATTGAAGCATGTATTCCATGTAGCAAATGGTGGACTCTTACTGGAGGCTATATTGTGCAACTTGCCTCTATCAAATTGATCTCTGATACTATTATTCCTGACTGAATTTTCAGTAATGGATCCCAATACAGTAACTGTTATCTCTTCTCTAGTGCTGTTCCTTGTGCTTTCTTCCCTTTTAAATGGTTTAGTGAATCAAGGTAGTGTTTGGTTTGCTGCTATTCTATGGCCCTATTTACTTGGGTTGATGGAAACGTTGAGAGATGGATGTCAATAATAGACATCAAGAAGAATAAATTGAAAAATGAGATATCTTAATGTGGCTGATTAAGAATAAACATTGTTCTATTCATTTTTGCTTATATGTTCCTAAATTTGGGTCTTTCTTACCTAGTTATCCTTAAATCTCTATCTAACATATTCTTTAAGATTCTTTATCTGTTGGCACACTGTCATTTAAGGGTCTCTTCAGTTTTATGGCTGGACTTTCTACTTCGGGAACTCTAGAACTTAATAATATGGAGCTTATTTGATCATAAGTTGAATCACTTACATGGAAATAATTAGATAAATACAGAGTTTGGGGGGATGGAGGCATGGGTCTTGAAATTGACAGATCCTATAAACCTCCCTGTATGGTTGCAAAGTTTTTATCTACTTACTCACAAAAGAGCATTTTGGTGAAATTACTATTACTTATCTATATTAAGGATTGAATTTAGTTCTCTTATTGCAGAGTATGTAACCTTTACTATTATTTTCTCCTTTAGTGAATGATATGCTGGATTAGAAAACATGTGAATTTTAACTATGGACAAATATTATTGATGTGGTCTATCTTTTGCTGATGATTGTATAATTTTCTTATTGATGGTTTTATATAGGTAATAATTAGAATATGATACTTTCTTGATTGCCATTGTGTTCTTTCTTTCTAAATGGGTCTTTTATGAACAGATGCGGACATGAAAGTCAATGCAATAATCAAGCTGTTAGAAGAAGATGCTGATTCTTTTGCAAGGAAAGCAGAAATGTACTATAAGAAGCGACCTGAGCTGATGAAATTGGTGGAGGAGCTGTATAGAGCATACCGTGCATTAGCTGAGAAATATGATCATGCTACTGGAGCACTTCGCCATGCGCATCGAACAATGACTGAGGCATTCCCTAACCAAATCCCATTACTATTATCAGATGAATATGTTTCCTCCAGCAATGAGGCAGAGCCACAGACTCCTGAAGCACCTCCACCACTTCGTGCATTATTTGATCCCGATGACTTGCAGAAGGATGCAGTGGGATTCTCATCAGAGTTGCATGTCGTAAAAAGAAATGGGCCATATTCTGAATCAAATGAATCTTTTTCGAGCAAAAAAGGTTTGAAGCAATTGAATGAGATGTTTTCCATACAAGATGAAACTGTATCTACACCTGAAGGTAGAGTAAGAAAAGGATTAAAATTTCAAGAGGAAGAGGGAGAAAATATTGAAAATAGAATGCTCAAGTGGTCCAAGGAACAAAATCAAGGTCATGAGAAATTGGATGCAAGCTGTGTGACGAAAGGTCCTCATCAAGACCTTTCTCAATTATCAGATGAAAACCAAAGTTTGAAGAACCAGATAGAGGCAGAAATTGACCGGGCTAATAAAGCAGAGAGTGAATTTCAAAGACTCCAAGACACAATCTCTAAATTGATTGGAGAGAAGGATGCAAGTACAGTTCAATGTGAGATATCTCTTCAGAGAATAATTGTACTTGAATCTCAACTTTCTTTAACACAAAATGAATTGAAGAAAATCAGTGATGAGTGGGCAAGAGAAGTTAAGAAGTTGCAGAATATTGAAGAACTTAATGAATCTCTTCTTTTGAAGATAGAGCTCTTAACAGAGGAAGCGAACAAGCACAAGCATGAACTTAACCAGAAGCAAGATGAATTGGAGAAACTCCATATTGCCATTGAAGAAAAACATCAAAAATGTGCTCAGATTGAGATGGCTCTCGTCTTAAAAGAAAAGATGCATGCTCAATCTGAGGAAGAAGTAGCTCATTTGAGTCAAGAAATTGAAAAAGAGACAAAAAAGTCGAAGGACATGGAACTGTTAAACATGGATCTTCAGGAAAAAATTTGCAAGAGTAAGGAGAAGTTTTGCAGCTTGCAGAAAGAAAATCTCCATGCTAAATTGACAGTGGAGGAGCTTAAAGAAAAATTAGTTTTGTTCGAAGAGAAGAATATGGATCTTGAAAATGAAATTCAGATGCATTTAGGCAAAATGGAACTTCTTAATCAAGAGCTTTTCCATGTTAAGGGAGACAAAATTGATTTGGAAGGGAAACAACAAGATCTTAAAGCAGCACTAAAGCATTTGCGTAATGAGAATTCTGAGCTGACGGAAATCTTGAATAAGCATGAAGCTGAAAAAAAGATTTTTGCTGACAAGCTGAAAGTTATGGACAGTCTTCTAGATAAGAATTGCCTCCTAGAAAGGTCACTTTCAGATGCAAATCTTGAGTTAGAAGACTTGAGAGGAAAAATTTCACCACTAGAGAATTTGCACAAGGCGCTAAATGGTGAAATATCCACTTATGCCGCTGAGAAAAAAGCACTAATGTCTCAGGCAGATGATCTTACCCAGACTATAAGTGCCCTTTCTGAGAAAAATCTCTTACTGGAGAACTCTCTTTCTGTTTTAAACTCTGAAGTAGAAAGTTTAAGAATAAAGTTGAAAGACTTCGATGAATCTTTTCTGTTGCTTAATGATGAGAAATCTGATCTTCTTCTTGAAAGGAAGAGTCTTCTTGCACAGACAGAGACACTAACTCATTTTGTGGAGGAACTTTCAGAGAAAAATTTGTTTTTGGAGAAATCATTATCAGCTATCACCAGTGATGTTTTGAGTTTGATGTCAAAAATCAAAGACAAAGAAGACAGCTATCAATCTCTTCAGGAAAAAAGCTCTGGCCTTCTTGATGAAAGAGATACTCTTCTTTCTCAGGTCAAGATTCTTACTAAAGACGTGGAGAATCTCTTGGGCAAGAATTCTGCTTTGGACAGCTCCTTATCTGATGTAAGCAGTGAAGTTTGTGATTTGAGGAAAAAATTGAAGGACATTGAAGAATCTTATGAATCTCTCAGTCATCAGAACTTCAGACTTCTTACTGAAAGGAATACTCTTCTCACTCAGAGTGAGTTGTTTACGCTAAAAAATTCATCCTTGGAGAAGTCTCTATTTTCAGCTAATAATGAGGTTGATTCTTTGAGATTGAAGTTGAAGGACTTGGAAGAATCTCTTCAGTCTCTCAGTGATCAAAACTCTTGTCTTCTTTCTGAAAAGAAAAGTCTGCTTTCTGAGCTAGAGGTTCTTACGCAGGATGTGGACAAGCTTTCAGAGAGCAATTCCTCCTTACAAAATTCCCTATCTAATATAAGCAGTGAGGTAGTGTGTTTGAGGTCAAAATTAAAGGATTCGGAGGAGTCCTGTCAGTCTCTAAGTGATCACAATTCTCTTCTTCTTGCTGAAAGGAATGCTCTTATCTCTCAAGCAGAGGACCTTACTCAGAATATGGAGAAGCTTTCACAGGAAAATTCTTTCTTTGAGAATTCACTCATTTCTTTGACCATTGAAGTCAGTTGTTTGAGTTCCAATTTAAAAGATTTCAAAGACTCCTTCCAGTTTCTCAGTGATCAGAACTCGAGTCTTCTGGCTGAAAAAAGAACTCTTCTTTCTGAGATTGAGATTCTTTTGCATAATGTGCACCAGCTTTCTCAAAAAAGTTCCTTTCTGAAGATCTCTCTATCTGATGTAAGCAGTGAAGTTGTGAGTTTGAGGTCAAAGTTAAATGACTCTGAAAATTCCTGTCAGTCTTTGAGAGATAAGAATTTTGATCTTCTTAATGAAAGAAATGCTTTAGTCTCCCAGACAGAGGCCCTTTCTCAGAGTGTGGAGAATCTCTCTCAAAAAAATTCTTTCTTGGAGAACTCACTAACTGTTATGAGCACTGAAATGAAACTTTTAAGTCCTAAATTGAAAGATTTGGAAGAAACCTGCCAGTCATTGAGTGACCAAAACTCTATTGTTTTGGCTGAAAAAAACATTCTTCTCTCTGAGGTAGAAATTCTTACCCAGGACATGGAGAAGCTTTCTCATAAAAATTCATACTTGGAGAACACCTTATCTAATTTAAGCAATCAAGTTGAGTGTTTAGAGTCAAAATTGAAGGAATATGAAGAATCCTATCAGTATGTAAAGGATCAGAATTCTGATCTTCTTATTGAAAGGAGTGCTCTTGTTTCTCAGGCAGGGGTTCTATCACAGAATGTGGAAAATCTTTCACAAAAGCATTCATGGTTGGAGAACTCACTTGCCGCTGTAACTACTGAAGTTGAAAGTTTGAGATCTAAATTGAGTAATTTTGAAGAGTCCTGTCAGTCACTTAGGCATCAGAACTCTGATCTTTTTGCTCAAAGAAACACTCTCATCTCTGAGGTTGAAGTTCTTACTCAAAATGTGGAAGAGCTTTCCAAGAAAAATTCTTTGCTGGAGGATTCTTATTCTGATGTAAGTACTAGGCTTGAGTGTTCAATGATCAAGTTGAAGGACTCTGAGAGGTCATGCAAATCGCTAAGTGATCAGAAATCTTACCTTGTTGCTGAAAGGGACAGTCTTCTGCCTCAAGTGGAGACTCTCACCATTTCTCTCAATGACCTCTCTGAAAAGAATTCCTTCTTGGAGAATTCCCTTTCCAACGTAAGCACTGAGGTTGGATTCTTGAGGTCAAAGTTGAAAGATTCTGAAGAGTCCCTCCAGACAGTGAGTGATCACAATGCTGATCTTCTTTCTGAAAGGAACACTCTTGTTTCTCGCATAGAGATTCTTACTCAGGATATGGGTAAGGTTTCAGAAAAATATTCCTTCTTGGAGAATTTGTTATCTGATTTAAACACTGAAGTTGAGTGTTTGAGGTCAAAGCTGAAAGACTCTGAGGAGTCTGGTAAATCTTTGAGAGAGAGGAATGCTTATTTTCATTCTGAGAGAGAGAATCTTCTTTCTCAGTTAGAGGTTCATGCTAACAATATGGAGAACCTTTCAGGCCATAATTCTTTCTTGGAGATCAACCTTTCTGATGCAAGAAGTGAAGTGTGCTGTTTGACATTGAAGTTGAAAGAAATGGAAGACTCTTGCCAATTGCACAGTGCTCAGAACTCAGATCTTCTCTCTGAAAGGAAATGTATCCTATTTCAGTTAGAGGCTGTCACACAGAATGCAGAGAAGCTGTCAGACAAGAATTCCATTTTAGAGAGCTCCTTATCTGATGTAAGAACTAAAATTGATTTTCTGAAGTCAAAGTTGAAATACTTTGAAGAATCCTGTGATTCACTCCACAATCAGAACTCTGCTCTTCTCAGCGAAAGGGATGCCCTCGTCTGTCAGGTCACCTGTCTTTTAAAGCAAAAATCTTGAATTTATTCTGTGATATTTCGTGTTGTTTCTGTTATACATTCCTACATCTTAGCCTTTTTCATGTTTGCATGTCAGGTGGGTAGCATCGCTGCAAATCTGAAGAACCTGGATAGTAGTTATGTAGTGTTAGAAAACAAGTTCTTGAAAGTCGCAGAAGAAAGAGATCTGACAGTAAATCAGTTCAAGGATCTGCAAGATCGTTTGGAACTAGAAAAAGAAGAATATGGAACACTTATCCAATCATGCAAGAGTCAGATGGCTGCATTAGAGGACCAGATTTTTCTGTTGCAACAGGAAAATAAACTTATAATGGCGGAACATGAAGCAGCACAGAGTCATTTAATTGGTGCTTCAGTAGAAAATTTTGTGTTGCAAAGAAGTTTGTGTGATGCACATGCAATTAACCGTTCTCTCTCTATAGAACTTCAGGAAAACATACAGGTATGCCGACGTGCTGAGGGTCTTGTTTCTGATCTTGAGAAGGATAATCTCATTCAGGTTGAAAAAAGAAAGTCACTGAGAGAACAAAATAAGAGGTTATGCAAGGCAATTAATTTATTGCAGAGCACTCTAATTATTGACAAGAGCTTTGATTGTCTGGATGAAGTTCAGGATGAAGTTGTCCTTAATATGGTAGTTGAAAATATCTTGGCATTTGTTTCAGGAGCTG
Organism: Kaempferia elegans; assembly: GCA_037974815.1. NCBI lineage: Eukaryota > Viridiplantae > Streptophyta > Magnoliopsida > Zingiberales > Zingiberaceae > Kaempferia > Kaempferia elegans. Next base: position 4,369 of record JBBPFQ010647679.1, on the reverse strand, counting down.
AGCATAATAATCAACTATTGCATCTTGAGGTTTCAGTTTTTGTCATTCTTTTGAAGCATGCAATGCTGGATCTGAACACTTTGAAATTAGAGAAGTGCTCTCTAGAAAGGGAACTTGCCATAAAGACCACAGAATTGTTAGCATTGGAAAACAAAGAGCAAGAACTTCTAGAATTAAATATAAATCTAACAAAGGACATTGAAGCAAGCAGCCATAAGGAGGTAGAAATAAAGATTGAGATTGAGGTTCTCTCTGGATGTTTTACTGAGCTGCAAGAGTCTCTCATGACATCTAAATGTGAAATACTAAGTTTGACGGAAGAGAATAAGATTCTAATGGAAAATCTTTGTATTTTAAGACAAAAGTGTGATATGTTGGAAAAGGAAAATATTGAAGTGCTTTCTGAGGCAGCCAAATTGGATCATCTTTGTTTATTCTTTAATAGCCTTTGTGCAGAGAGAGTGTCTGAACTGAAATGTTTTTCATCTGACATTGATTCTCTTCATCATGCTAAAAATGGCCTCATGGCTAAGGTTTACAAAAAGAAGGGGGTGATTAGGGCCCTCAAGGAGCAAAACGCCCATCTTATTAAATCATTTACCTGTCTGGAAGAAGATTATAGAAGTCATATGCTACTCTCTGAATTTGATTTGATTACGACTGCATGCTTTTGTAAAGAACTAAATTTTGAGAGACAGAGCATAGAGAATAAATTACTAAAAACACAGTTACAGTTGTCAGAAACAATTCAGAAAACTGAGTCAATCCAACTGGAGAACTTCAAATTAGGTGGCATTCTTCAGGAGCTTCTGCTGGATAATGAAACTAGTAAGGTGGTCAAGGAACAGTTGGAGCAAAATATTTCAAATTTATCTCAAGTGGTTGCTGACAGGAATCAGGAGATGAAATGCGTTTATAAAGCAAATGAGATTCTGCAAGTGGAAATAGATCAAAAGCACACAGAAATTGACATCCTTTTGAGTAGGAAGGGAGACTTACTTTCAGAACTCCAAATACAAATCCATGAAAATGATCTCTGTCAAGTAGAAATGGAAGCATTGTTTACGGAGATCCATCTCTCCACAGTTACTGCAGTTTTATATGAAGAAAAATTCCATGAGCTGATAATAGAAGAAGAACTCAGCACAATCCTGCAAAAAGAGACACTAATGATTGAGGTAAAGTTAATTAAGGAGTACATTGATACTCTGAAGAAAAAGGTTGATTATCTTGAAGGACGAAGTCATGGGTTGGAGGTTGATTTTGGTGTTTATGAAGCTTTGGTTACATCATTGTGGAATAGTATTGCCTCTCTGGGAGATCAGATTATTGAAGTGACAAAAGTTAGATCAGCAGTACTTCATGACAATGAGGTAATCTTCTGTTAAATAAAATGAATCTGACAGGCATGATCCACTATACATAATTCATAAACCTCAAAAGTAGATTGCAAGTAAGTTTATTTCCGTGAGCTTAGGATTTGGAAAGTACATAAATTCTAAGATGGTTTTAGATTTTGGTAGATTCATAATTTTGAGTGATAATGTTTTTGCTATTGTATAGTCTAGCTGTTAACACGTGTCCACTAGGTTGAACTCAATGATCTAAGTTTGACCTCTGACTCTGCCCCCTGTTTGTGATCTCTAGTTTCTGTACTGAAGATATGTAAACAATTGTTGGACTAGAGTATGTATTCTATATTCCTATAGTTATACTTCAAATTGGAAATGCACCTCTAAGTGGAGTTGAATTCAAAATCTGTACTTACCTGAAAAGTGCAATTTTTATATTTGATGCTATAATTTTAGATAGACAGGCACAATTCTGATTGAAATTGAGAAATGAATTGTTTGTTTGGCTGTCTGGCCTAGATTAATATTGTTTCACATTCGTTAATGCATTATTAAGCGACAAAACTGAATCAACCTATTCTGTAGGAAATTGTTACATTGTGCTGGCAGCTAATAGAAGTTAGAACTAGCAATGTACAGATTCAAATCCATTTTTTCTCTCAATTAGACAAACATGCAAAGTTCACTAACTTTTCAGTTGCCTACTTTTTTGTTTTTGTTTCTAATATAGCTCCACATGCTTGTCGTGGAGTATTATTGTCTAGTTGGTGAATTTTCATCCTAAATCTTCTTCTATAGAATTTTTTCTCTAGTTACTCAGGTTAACTAAACATATTTGTTAACTGAGTTTGATATATTTATTTGCAACACTCAACAAATCTTTATACAGAATATGCCCTTGTTTTCTCATTTATATCTACAGGAAAATCAACCCAGTCAATGTCAATCAGGCATAAAAGTTAAAAGTGTTCAAATGTTGGAGAAGTTGATTACTAAAGTAGAATTTCTTCAAAATGTGATCAAAGATATCCAAAGTGACGTAGAGCAGGAAAACTCTGAATCGACTGAAGGAATTGAAAGGCTAAAGAAAAAAGAACTGCAGCAGGAGGTTCAATCACAACAGAATTTTATTAGACAGTTTGGAGTAAATGATGCTGAAATCTCACAAGGGAAGACCAGGGAGATGATGAAGGATATTCAGCTCGATAAGGATTCAAGTTCTTTGCCTTACGTGGCAATTGATTCTTTTGGTATAAGCAGGATTAGCAAGAAGGAGATTGATGATCAATTATGGGAAACCGCCGAAAGCAATTACAGCAACCAGAAACTGAAAGCATCAACAATTGCCATGGAAAATGACATAGAGCCAGTGGAGGAAGAAAAGAGTGAATACCCTTCTTCGGAACTAATGGTTGAAAAGGAATTGAGTATTGATAAGCTAGAGGTACCCATTAGAGTTCCTGCATGTCAAAAAGAATGGAACAAGCGAGTCCTAGAAAGGCTAAAATCTGATGTTCAGAGGCTGTCAGACCTTAAAACAAATGTGATTGATCTGAAGAGGAAATTAGAGAGCTCCCAAACGGGGAAACTTCCAGCTAGCTTCAGTTTTGACACAATTAAAACACAGTTAAACAATGCTGAAGAATCTTTATTGGAGTTGTTTGATACGAACAAAAAGTTAAGAAACAAGGCTTTAGAGCATTCCTCAGATGCCATTGGTACAGAATCTGAAGAAAGCAGCAGGACAGTAAGGAAAAAAATTTCAGAAGAAGCAAGGAAGCAATCAGAGAGAGTTGGAAGATTAGAGCTGGAACTACATAAAATCCAATATGTGCTGCTGAAACTCGAGGAAGAGCACATGGCCAGGCACACTCAAGCTGTGGACAGAAGAGCCCGAACACTCCTGAGGGATTACATATACGGTAGAAGGGCTGGCAATCGACAAACGAAGAAGAGTCCGTTCTGCCGGTGCATGAGGCCTAAGACACTGAACGATCAGTGAGGTCTTTAACCACATAAATAACATAGGCCGTTTCTACATAGAGCTGAGACTGAATCTATTCTCATTGAAGAGTTATCGTTTCTCTGCACCCTTTTTCCCCTCGAGCCTAAATTTCAAATGCTCAATCAACTTGTTGCTGTCAACTTGCTTAGTTAAATAATACCTGTACATTCTAAGATGGTTTACTTCTCAATGGACTTCGGATTTAACTGGCTTTGCGTTACTATATAGAATAGAATTTTTAAGCAATATTAATTTCATTCTATTAAGCGTAAATAAAATGAATAATCACAGTCAGTACAACTTGCACCTATTTTTAATTATGTGTTGGGTCATTTTATTGAGAAAAAATTGCAAATTGAATAGTGTATTGCTGAGAATCAAGCTCAACGTAAATGCAGATTGAATGAATGGTGTGTTGCAAATTCCTGTCTAATATGAAGCAAATCCGTGCAACAGGGTAAGCTTGCATGCTCTCTGTCTTATTTTAGCAGGTTTCTTAAGGTTCTCTTCTAAAGTTCTTTTATGCAGCAACTGAAGTTTGATTAATAAAGAAAATGCTGCGCTTTTACTGAGAGCGAGAGTAATATAGTTAAATTAACATCCAGTAAATTTATTTATTTTATATTTTTTTATTATTAACTGCCTTATTTTTTATCATAAAGTGTTGGTACTTGCATTGCATTGCTCCTTTAATTCGGCAAAGATCACCTAGGCATCTCTCATGATGGACCTTAATCATTTATAGAAAAGTAAATCAGAAAATTAAATAGACCACTATATGATAAGGAATTTCACTTAGTTTTCATCGGAAATGAATCCTTACTTAATTTCATAAGTCTATCCTATGGCTATATCTTGATCATTTGTACTAATGACTAATAGTCATCCGTGATTTAACTCCTCCGTGTTAGCCTGGGGACGGGTTGACGGGGGCGCTGGGGTGAGCGAATCGCCCTTTTGCCACATAAGTCTATCCTATGGTGACCAACTCAATCGAGCCCTGAGGCACTTT
>JBBPFQ010646584.1:0-15697 GCA_037974815.1 Kaempferia elegans | reverse complement strand
TCGTAGGTTTAAAAATGCGGGCTTCACTTCTAATTTTATCTAACATTTTACTTCGCAATATAGATTTGATGAAGTAAAAATTCACTGGCTGTAAGCGGCGAAGAGTAGAAATAAGTTATAACTTCTTTCTCTCCCACCCGGGCGACCGCGCGACTCCAACCCCTTGCGATTTAGGTTTCAACAAGGCCGCCGCGCGATTTAAATATTTTTCTATTTATTAATAAATAAATTAATATATTACTAAATATTCACTAATATTATCAATCATTTGTTTGATTTTATTTATTTTTCACTAATTCCTTTTCCTTACCATTTTCCTTTTTTTTCTGCCGCAATTTTGTTTTCGCTCCTCCTCTTTCCCATGCCCTAAACGCGCGCGCCCTCACCTCTCCCTAGCCGACTACTCTTCACCGCTTACATCCTACCTTCCGTCGCCGTCGCAACCCTCATCGCCCCCTCATTGCCTCCTCATTGTCATCTCCTCATCTTCACTGGCTCGTCGCCGCAGCCTCGCAAACTGACCTCTTCGGCGCCACCTCCTTTTGACTCGAGTTTCCGCCATCTTTGATGCCACATCGGTTTTGATAAAAGGGAGAAGCTTGGTGATGGTACTGAGGTAGAGTGTTCCAGGAAGAAGAGAAAGAAGTGGAAAAGGGCCGAGATTGAGGAGAAGTACGCGAAGCTGAAGTACGGTAATGCGGAGGATTCTTCTGAAGGGGAGAGGATTGCCGTAGTTGGGAAGAAGAGGAAAGCGGCGTATTTGAACTCATCGCAGCTGGTGGAATCGAAGGAACCGTTTGATGATGAGAGCGAGCTCATGAGGATGGTTTTCGTGGGCAATTTGCCATTGAAGGAGACCACTCAAAAGGCTTTGCTGAAGGAATTCACAAAGTACAGGGAGATCGACTCTATCAGGATTAGATCAGTACCGATCATTGATGTAGTCTTTGAAACCTTGAATCCTGGGTTATTTCCTTTCCTTTTGACGCAATTCTCATTCTTCACTGTTCTGTTTTCTTGATCAGAGCAACGCACCCACAAAAACTGCAATTTTGGAGGGCAAAATTAATGGTGTTATTCATAGGTCAGTGATTTGTTTTAACAATTTACTACTGATTTAGATATCTTGCATTAGATTCCCTGTACTAATTCTTTTCCATGTTTTCCATCACATCATTATCGATCATTATTAAGCTGCTTTCTGGGTGCTTGTTGCTATTTCAAGTTAAGATGAAATAATTTGGTGTTAGGCTTGACACATGTATGATTTGTTACCAAACAGATATCTTGAAAGCGTAGTCAGTGTTCCACTGTGATAATTTACATTTGTCTTGTACATCACAAAAATAGTTCTAATCGAGAATTAAAACCTGTGGTTCCATTCTTGAGATAGTTGCTCGTGCGTAGGTGAAGTATTTTTCAAGCATTCTTCTTTGTGATTCAAACAACTTAATGCAATTTGTTGTTTTACTTTTTAATGAGTAACCATTTTTTTTCCTTATATGACAGTGTGCATGCATACATTGTTTTTAAAGATGAGCAATCAGCTAAGGCTGCATTATCTCATAATATGACATTAGTAAGTCCTTTTCTTGTTTCAAATTGTGACCAAAAAAAAAAAACATGATCATGAGTTGCAGTTCTTTACGTTTCTCATCGGAAAAGTGCCATAGTTTATTGACATTTAACCTAAGATACCTACGCTTGCCTTTAGTTTCGAGGGAACCATGTTCGTGTTGATATGGCTTGTCCACCGCATAAGAAGCTAAAAGGAGAAGCTCCACTGTATGAAAGAAAGAGGACTGTGTTTGTGGGTAACCTTCCCTTTGATGTGAAGGTGCGATTCTATTCGTTTAATGTTTATCATATACAATCTTTATGCTTTGCAATAGGTTATTGATGCTGAATTCTATTTTTTGGGGGGTTTTCTATAATTATCTACTGCTTTCTGCTCCAGGATGAAGAGCTTTACCATTTGTTTTATAGCTCTGGTGAATTAGCATCTAATGTGGAAGCTGTGCGAGTTGTTAGGGATCCTTATACGAGCTTGGGGAAGGGAATTGCATACATCTTGTTTCGATCACGGGTATGACTGACTGACTAGTCTTCTCATTAGACCCACATCAGATTTCGAAACACCGTAGTTTATTTCGATCATAGCTGAGTAGTTGTTTTTGTTGTAGTACGTTATGGATTTAGAGTGTGAAGCCAAAATGCCTCCCTTTTCCAGTCTTTACTCGCTGCGGTAACAACAAATGAGTTCAGTGATCATATTTGTTGCAAATCATGCAGGATGCTGCTGATTCAGTTGTTTCGAAACAGGACTGGAGGATGAGAGATCACATCCTTACCGTATGCTTTGCAAAATCATTGGGCACTACATCAGCAAGTGTTGAACCGTCAAAGAGGAAGGGTCATGAGCAAGAGAGGGATGGAGGAGAGTTAGATGAGATGGCTCCTAAAGCCAAACAGCCTGCAGTAGTCGACCGAAAGGCGAAGCAACTACAGAAGAAACGAAAACAGGAAAACCACACTCCAGAGGCTAATCATGCAAAAAAGAAAGCGAGAAAACATCATGTTTAGAAATTACTTGTTTGAATTGTACTTATTATCCTGGCAAATCTTTGCCAAGTATATTTTTATTGTCATTCTTATTTTTTTTTTTCTCACTGGAAAGAAAATATAAAACCAGTTTTACTGTAAATTAACTTTTCCATTTTTTAGGGATTTATATATAAAACGAGTTCAAAGGTGTCTCTTTCATACAAATAAGACTCTGGGCATTCTTTTGTTGCCTGGTATTCTACTATTTTCTTTCGCACGTCAACAAATCAACACCATGGATTGAACATTTCCCCAAGAAAATGGGTAATTAAAGACATGGAGACAATTAAGGCACATTCGAGAAAACGAGATACTGAAATTAAGAACTTCATCTGATCACTATATGCAAATTTAGATAGAAAAAAGTAGCTCAAGTTGATATAATTTGCATCCTTAAGTATATGCTGTACATGATTCAATAGGGAGTTAGTTCAGCAGCATGAACAACAATTGCTTGACATACCTAATGCTTTAGGATAGTAGATCCAGCAAAGGACTTCCCTCTTTTGCGAGAATAAACAAACCCCCATCACCTCTTGAGATTCTAAAATCGTGATCGAGGTATGTTATCAGAAGCCATGATGCAGCTTGGTTTCCAGGCAGCGGAACTTTGAGAGGTGGTTGGCCAGAAATGGAACGAGTTATGTTTGCGGCGGCCTCTTGTATGGGGTTCAGTGCTTGTTGAACAGGTTTCAGGTCAATCTTCAGGCCAAATATATCTACTGTTTCCGGTAAGTCCAATGATGATGATATCGCTGGGGGCTGGAAGACTCCTTCCTTGAACTGAACCTGTGTAGATGCAAATGCTTAAAATGCTTCTATCTTGAAACTCGGAAGTCGGAAGAATTGAACCTATTGGGTGTGCCGACGTGTTTCAAACGTTGGTTACTGATTGAGCAATGTTTTGCTCGTGCCAACCAACAAGGCATGAAATTAAAACCTTGCTATGTTGTCTTTGGTGAGAGCAATTACTTCAGTGGCATTTCTAGAAGTCATTAATGTGCGCAAAGAGTGGCCAATGAAAGGAAGATGAAATCAATTTTCTTATCCATCTATTTAACCCTGGCCATCAACACATCTAAAGCTGGAAATCACTTTTGAACATCGAGAATGCCTCTCTCTAGCTAGAAAAAACTGAAACCAGGAAAGAGGGAATTTGAGGTCCTTTCTGAGAATAGAGCATAAGAAATTACTTGGGATCTCATAGAAGATTACTGGATTCTGGATGAAGTTTGAACCTCAAAAAGAAGCAGTAGCACTGAAAGAGGTGGTGGCAAATGGGCTGGACATAGTTGCGACATTTACGATTTCCAGTGTCTTACTGTTAATAACTTGAGATATCTTTTTTACTTTCAACAAGCGTGTTGCTCCAACTGCTAAAAGAGGTAAAAGCTCCGAAAATGCCGTATACCTGAAGAAAACACAATCAGTAATTAGCTCAAAACAATCAGATAACGTAATAAGGCACAAGTCACTTCTTTTTTGGATAATGGTTCAGCAATCTAATAATCAATTAATTTTCTAGAAAAAAACTTAAGAATTGTATAAGAACCAAGGGTATCAGAATCAGTTATATGTTGTAATAAACATATTTCAAAAAATTACAATGGAAGCATTATGCATCAGGATGAATACCATCATCACTTTCAGCAAAGATTCACTTTCTTCAACTACAGAATCTGAAATATACCTATCTACATTCAAGCTTGAGATCTGAAAATTAGTATTTTCATGGTTTTTCTACCTAGTATAGCATGAATCTGTCACTTTATCTCCTATCATAAGCAACAAAAGTCATGTGCGCTAACTATTTGAGATTCCTCATCCATATAATGGTGGCAAATGACGATTTGCTCGCCCCAGCGCCTCTACCAGCTCGTCCCCAAGCCAACACGAAAAAGGTAAATCATGGGTGACTACTAGCCTGACAGTTGAATAGCGAATGGGGGAGGGCAGACACTCGGCTACTAGCCAGGATTTGACCGCAGACCTCATGGTGGCAACACCATCATGTGGTCCCGAGGGGACTTCCTCATCCATATCATGTAATTAGTGTTCGTTGCAAGGTTCTTGAAATATGAAAACAAGTAATGACCGGAAACTAAACTTCATTAGTTATTATCAGCATTTGTACTAATCTGGTTATTGATAATGTTCATAAGTTTGTCTTTAGAAACTCCTTTATCCAAGAGGAACCTATTAGATATATAGAAACTCACAACATATGCCAAAAGATAAAGAATCATCAAATGGCCAACATACAACTGCTCAGTTTCTTGATAAATAGAAACAAATTTTGCATAGCCAAGATTTGCAAGCTACCGACTTTATGAAGATGTTATTCATATATCTGAATGCAATGTTCTTCCTTGAGCAATGCATTCAAATAAAAGTGCATAATAAAGCTCAGATCACTTCACATTGCCAAAATCTGAAAGCTACTGACACTAGAATAATGTTGTATTCATATATTTGAATGCAATGATCTTCCTTGAGCGATGTATTCAAATAATTAGATTGATCCAAGAAAAAGAAGGGGGCAAATTTCTAGGGACTCACAATAAAATCCAATTTCCATCAAGAAGCTCCGGCGCCTCAGTCGAAGCCTTAGTGGGATTGGCGGCCTCAAGCTGATTGACCAACTCCAAGATCTCGGCTCTATCTTCAAGCGTTGCTCTGAGCCCCAATTCCGTGCCGTACAACGAGTCCACAAGGCACCGCTTCAAGTCCCCAAGCTTATCATCCTCCGGAACAGGGGTTCCATTCCCCGACAGAAAGCCTGCTTCCGCGCCCCACTCATCCTCGTCCTCGTCCCTAGAAGGGTCCGCCGGATAGGGGGCCTCCACCTCGGGTTCCGCCTTCTCTCCCCACTCGTCGGTGGTGCCTACTGCGGCGGCCTTCGGGGGCCCCGGTTCGGCGCCCCACTCGTCCTCGTCCACGGGAGGATCCGGCGCAGAAGGCCGCTCGGCCTCGGGTTCCGTTTTATCCCCCCATTCGTCGGGGATTCGAGGATCCCGGTCTTGTCCCGCTCGGGCGGAGACAGAGGAGGGCCGACGAACTCGTGCTGCGGCGGAGAGAGAAGCGAAGGAGAGGGTCGGTCGGAAGAGGAAAGGGAGTAGGCGAAGGGGGCGGCCAGGGTTCAGAGAGGCGGCGGCGGACGAGGAGAGCGACAGTAGCGAGGAAGGGAGGCGCGCCGCCATTTGCGTCGGGAGAAGCCGGAGCGGGAGATATGCTGTTAAAGCAATGGCTGTGGCGCTGTGGTCTGCAGGTTGCAGAAATCACCTGTATCAGAATAGGCACGGTACTATTCAAATGATGATTTGATTGGTCTTCACGTATGGGCCCCCGATTTGAATACACCTGAGGTGGTGTTTCGTGTCGATTTTGAATGAGGAGAGCAGATTATTGGGCTGGGCCACACAGTCGATTTTTCTACCGCCACGAATTGGATCCGTAGAGTAGATTTTTCCACTTATTTATTAAAATAATAATTAATAAATATTATCAAACTCTCAATTTAAATTTATTTAATAATTGTTATATAATATTCGCTTGTTATATAATAAATAATTCAAGCGTAGGAATTTTTGTCCAACGAGATAAAGCTGAAGGGGTAAAAATGACATTCTATGTTTCCTTTTCTGCGCGAGTTTTCTCCACATAAATAAATGGCCGCTGGATTCCCATTTTGCCCTTTGCTGCTCCCTCCTCCGCCTCCTGCTCTACCGTGCACTGCTGCCTCTCTCCCGCCCTCTTCGCTGGGGTCAGCCAATTGGATCGCTCCACCCAGCTTTCTCCGTGTGGTTTGTCGGCTCTTGATCTCTCTTTGAGCTCCGAATCTGCCGGCGATAGCGTTTTCTTCCGTGTGGTGGTCGCTCGCCACCTTGAAAGGCTTCGAATGTGTTTCGCTACAAAAATCTTACTCTTGGCAGCCTGTGATCTCGTTTGATACAGGTTTCGCTTATCTGGTAGAGGTTTCTCAGTGCATGGTTGATTTTTCTTTGGCAATTTGGAGTGGAGAACGAGTTAGGGTTTTGGAGTGAGATCTGACCGGAATTGAGTGACTTTTTATTTTATTTGGCTGTTGACTACTGAAAATTGATAGCGACTTGGAAAATTTTCTTTGCTCTTTTTCCGCAAGGCAAAGTTTTTATCTTTTGAAGCGCTTGAGTGATGATTTGAGAGAGAAGTAGAGAAGAAGAGGAATAGGAAAACGAGCGTGTGACTACTGACAGTTGGAAGGTGGATCTCTGTTAGAAGATGGGTGGAAGCGAGACCGATAACAAGGGGCCAAAAACATCTGCTGCGCAGGTTCCGTATTTTGCTCTTGTGGTTGTATATTGTTAGGCGCTCTTGTCCGAATCTATAGTTAACTTTTAGCATTTTTTAAGTGTTTTTTTCTTCTTTTTTTGTTTTCTTTCTTCAGGAGCAGCCACGAGCTACCAGCTCCAGCCCCACTGCAGCAGCCTACCCGGATTGGTCTGGATTTCAGGTGATAGTGAAAATTATTGTCTGAATTGTGTTCTGTTTTTGATCTTATATAAGAAATCTTGTGTGTGGTCTTCAGATGGAATCCTGCCCTTTGTAATGTCTTTTTGTGTGTGTGTGTGTAAGTTGAATAGGCATACTCACCGATTCCACCTCCTGGCTTCTTCCATTCCCCAGTGGTGTCAAGTCCCCAAGCTCATCCTTATATGTGGGGACCTCAGGTGACATTTAGTTGCCAGTCAGCTCGTTTTCTTTCCATGTTTATAGTGTTCAGATGTATAGGGGGTAATTTGACTTCAAAGTGGAATCCGTTTTGTTGTTAAATTCATACTTTGTTCGATCCATTCGAGGAAGATATGTTGGCTTAAATAAATTGTTACATTGGTCTAACAAGAATAATCTTATAGGAGTGTTGATCAGCTATAATCATCTAGCTTGGAGGTGCTTCATTGCTGCACTCATTCAAATTTCAGATGATGAATTGAATACCACATGTTAGGTCAAAATTTTCTTTTTTTTTATGCCATCTCTGTTATAATTTTAGATGAACAAAAAGGATAATATTCTGAATTTTATTAAGATTGGCATGCACCGTATTCATAATTATGTATGTCTAGAGCGAGTTTCTTGCATAAGTGATTTATCATCTGATGCACTGGAATGCCAATTCTTTTAAGTGATTTAATTACCTGCCATAGTTCAGATTTCTATAACAAATCTATCACTCATTAAATTGTCATACATCAATGCTTAAGATGTTTAGACAACGAGTCAAGAGAAGAAAAGTGGATGCACAATGCATGAGAGGAAAGGAACATAGTTTAAAGTGGATGTTTGAAATAGGATAGGATACAAAGTGGATGTTTGAAATGAAGAAGCTTTTGGAAACTTATGTGATTGTCATGTGTCCCTTAGTTTAAAAGGAATAATATATAAGATTATGATATGACTCACAATACCACAGTGTTAAAGCATAAGGAGATAAAGATACAAAAAAATGATGAAACCATACGTTTAGACATCAATCCACTACTTCAGAAACAAAAACATCAATCTAAACTTCTCATGCTGAAAATGATGAAACCATAAAAATAGAAGGAAGTACTAAGTTGTCTAATTATAAAGGAAACCATTCAAAGTTGCTATAGAAATCATTCAAAGTTGTCTAATTAGAAGTGACTATATCAGAGTTCCTAAAGCCGCAATTGAGAAATGAGGAATAAGTTAATAAGAATTGTGAAAGCACTTCAAAAATTGGCCGGAGGGATCAGAGTTCCAACCACACAAGAATTGTGAAAGCACTTCAAAAATATGCCGACGAAAATAGTTTACCTCGTTGGAGAGGTCCGCGGGCTTCACCGGAGAGGCCTTCTTCGGGTGAGGAGTGAACGAAGGAGAGATCGGCGGAGAGGGCTTGGAGGGAGTTCGGTGAAGGAGAGATCGGCGGAGAGGGCTTCGTCGGAGAGGATTTCAGTGGAGAGGCCTATGCTGGAGATGTTGGCCGGAGATGATGTTTAAGTTGGCCGGAGGGATGAGATCGGTGGAAGGCGAGCGCGCGATGCGTTAGGGCAGAGAAAGAGGCTAGGTCGCGAAGAGAAGATGTCGCGATGCAGCGCTGCGTTGGGGCAGAGAAGAATGTCGCGGTGAGAAAGAGATGTCGCGGCACGAGAGAGTTTTTTGGCGGAAATATTTTAGGTTACCGCCGAAAATATAATAAGGAGTATGTATTTGCGTATATTAAAATTATTAACGGCATATATATTCTACGCTGTTAAAATTTTATATATTTTTTCGGCAGCATACATTTTGCACGCCGTTATTATATATGAATAATAATTATTAACAGTGTGCTTTGCACGCTGTTAATATTAAGTTTTAATACAGATTTAAAATTATTAACGGCACACATTGTATGCTGTTAAAATTTTATATATTTTTTTCCACGGCATGCATTTTGCACACCTTCATTATATATGAATAATAATTATTAACAGCGTGTTTTGCACGCCGTTAATATTAAATTTTAACACAGATATTAAAATTATTAACGGCACACCTTGTATGCTGTTAAAATTTTATATTTTTTTCCGCAGCATGCATTTTTGCACGCTGTTATTATATATGCATAATAATTATTAACAGCGCGCATTGCACGCCGTTAATATTAAGTTTTAACAGCGCACTCTGCACGCCGTAAAAAACTTTATTCACAGCGTATTTTTTTTTGCACGCCGTCGTTTATATAAATATACTATTATCCGCAGCATACATAATTGGGCGCGCCGTAAAAACTATTATCAACGGCATGCTTTAATCGCGCGCCGTTGATGACGCGCTGCGGAAAGTCATATTTCTTGTAGTGAATCCAAAAGCATTGATACATTCTTGGCACAATTTAAGCAGTCAAAATAGCATTTCATAAATATAATGCTTCTCCCATCAGCTATCAGATTTCTGCAACCTTCATGCTGCTACCATTCTGCCAGAATTACATAATCTGTTTTAGAATTTCAGGAACAAGGTTACAATAATAAGATCAATTGCATTTCTTTATCCATTTCCAGTATTTAAGATCAGGTTAAGCTTCTCCAGCCAAGCTTCAAAATCTATCAGCTCATCCAGCCAAGCTTCAGTTCACTTCAGCTCCAAAATTCAGATTCCTATAAATCTGTTTAACAACTTCAAATGTCAGCTTTTAGCAAAGTACAACTTCAACTTGTATCACTACATTTTAGATTTGATTTTCCAACTTTTGATACACAATCAAAATAAATGCAACATTACAAAAAAAAATCAGCAACTCCTATGAGTACCAACTATCTGAGATTCTAAATAACAATGTTTAGAGTTGCTGAATTGCAGCTTGAATTTCTGAACTTGTTAAACCCATAAGAAAGTCATATACCATTTGATCAGACATCTACAAGAGCTCTATCCATTCTACTCAATGTTTCCTCAACAAATCATAGCTTTTGGTACTTACTTGGCACAGCTTTCAGCTCAATTTCAATTCCAACATAGAATTCCAGCAGATTTCATAAATTCCGAAATGTTCAGTTTTAAATCTTAGTTTCAGCAACTCATGTTCCAAACTTCAGTAGCACAACTTGAGCTAACTTCAGTAATAAGCTGCATCTATAGTCCAGCTTCAGTTTTATTTCAAAATTAATATTCAGCAAGGTTTCAATCTGCATTTTGAAATCCATCATTTCAAGTTCCAGCAGCAAGTTTCTAGCACTTATAACCTTCTATTCTAGATTCCAACAAGTTATCAAATTGCAAATACTAAACACCATTTGTTAACCCAATTGCAAGAACATAACTTGACTTCATTTGATATTTTGTATTTCTTCTAGTATCTTGGTACAACTTGCTCATATGCAGTCTTCCATCTTTGCAATTCAATCCAGATCACATCCTCAGCATGTGTTCTAACTCAACTTCAAATTTCATCAATTTAAATTCCTATACAAATTGTCTTTTGAAAGAATAATAAGAAAGTGACCATTTGAGTCCATTTGTAGCTAATTAATTACTGATTCAACATCCTCAATTACAGCACGAAATCAATTTCATATCTATATTCAAATGAAGTTAGTTTTCTATTAAAACTAAAATCTCACATCTTCAGCAGCTTTCAGAATGCAGTAGCAACAAGTATCACTTTGATTCAGCAACACCTCCAATTGCTAGTCTTTGCAATTCATAATTCAAAACCAATACGGTTAGCATCATCTCCAGCACCTCTTCTTGCTTTCCAAACAGCATATCACAGCTAACAACCACTCTGAAACTACCAATTGTTGTACTCTTAAGGTTTGATGCATTTCAGCAGTAACACAATACAGATTCCAACAAACAGATCGGAAATTCTAGCATAGATAGATAGCATTAGCAACTTCTGACATTTTTAGCTTCTCAGATTTACTCCCATTGACCCAACAGTCTTCCAGCTCAGTTTTGAATTCAGTATTCATGATTTGGTAAGAAGTTATAGCAATTGAGATATAGTATCTTAGAACACAGCTACAAAATTCCAGCATCTAAAATACAACAATCAGATTCTAAGCATTCCAATTCCAACATTTAAGGATTAGTTTTTCAACCCAGCAAGATTACATTTTCCAGCAGCTAATATTTCCAGATATGAGTTCACAATTCCCAGCTCTCAAGATTCTTCAAGCTTGTAGCCATTTAACATTGCAAATCCCTTGCATTGGCATTATCTCTTCACTAATAAAAAGGCTAAATCAAAGTATTGATACTCTTTTGGCACAACTCTTCTTTTAAACTTGCTAATTCTGTTTAACAGCCAATTCAAATCCGAAACTGAATGTTTGAGCACTTGTATTTGTTCTTCTAATTCCAGCTTCGTTCACATTAAATTCTAAGCTTCAAAATTCAAAGATTAACTATGCTTCAGATAACCTATGGTCTGAATTCTGCTACTATGCATCTATCTTGATGTTCAGACTGCACTTCCCAGCCTCAGTTGATCAGTTTGGTTCAGTAAAGTTCATTTCCAGCCATCAATTTTCAGCATTAGCATGAGTTTACATCAGTTTCCTGTATTTCATCTTAACATTTCTGATTTTCGAATTCAAAATTCCAACAAATCCAGATTCTAATTTCAGCAGCTTGATATATAGTACTGTCATGCTCTGAGTTAGGTTCCATCCTCTGTCTTCATCCCAAAATGCTTCTTTGATACTCAAGAATTATCACATTCAACTCCAATATAGCAAATCTCAACCATAGCAATAGAAGTAATAGACAAACGGATACCAGGTTTAGAATTCAGTAACAGCATCTTCTAGCAACCATAGTAATCAGTTTCCAGCAAGCAAGCATTCCAGCAAAGTTTGGATAGTTTAGAAGATTTCAGATTTCAGTAAAACAATAGCTGCAGACTCTAGTAATTACAAGACTAGCAGCTTCCTTTGCTAAATTACGGACTAAAGAAGTTAATTCTCTTTCCAACACACTGCATTTCTAGAAACTAAATACATAGTTGCAACTAGAGTCTATATCAGTTCAGATTTTCAGCTTCCACATTAAGAATTCTTCAAACTTGTTAAATTAAGGTAAGGAAGATTGACCATTTAAAATTGCAAGTTCCTTGTTTCAACATAAACCTTTCACTGATCTAAGGACTAAATTGAATTCTTGAAACTATTTTGGCATAATTCTTGAAGCTTCATTGTCTTTCTTTTTTTTTAATTCTGGATTACATTTCCAATACAAAAAATTTATTAGCTTACAATTCCTGTTTCCAACAGCTCAAAAGTCAGCTGTTAAAACTCACACTCACAAGCTTCTGACATCATCTAATCTCCAGCATTTTGGTTTTGCAATCATTTACAGCCAGTACCAATTCTGGAAGCATAATGTATTCAACATACATTTAACCTCCAGCATATTGCCTCACTGTTTCTTGATGTGCAGCTTATATTATGCAAATTCCAGCTATACTCCAGACAGATTATAGTGAGTAGTTTCCAGATTAAGTTTCAAGTTTCAAAATTCAAAGATTAGCTATGATTCTGATGTCCTTTGGTCTGAATTCTGCTACTTCTTTGTTTTCATTTCCAGCTCCTGACAATTTCTGCAATCACCATTTGTCAAGCTTTTCTTTCATTCCTCTGCAAACATAAATCAGTTACATGAATCTTCTGTTTTATTTGCACAGAAGCTTCATATCCTCAATCCACATCTTTTAATACAGACTTGGCATGGCACAGACTATATAATAATTTCCGAGATCAGTTCATGTTCATGAGATTGCACTTCAATTTCAGCAACTTAATCATTTGATACTCCCCTGACTTAAACAATGAAGATGCAACAAAACCGTCTTACTGCCCTAAACTTGCACAACATTCTACACACAGATTCTCCCATCAAGATTTCAGCACCACAGCAGATTACAAAATTGCTAAACATTCTACACATCAATTTATTGTTTTGATGCTTCCTCTAATGACTTGATACACAATTAGTACATCTCATTCCAATTCCCAACAACTCCAAAGAAACTTCAAACCAACATCTTCTTCACTCACCTCGGCACCTCTTTGATACATAAGTTGCTAAAATACATGTTTCTTGCATAATTGTATAGCTAGCTGCAGTCTAACTATTTTCCATTCAAAACTTCACAAATTTTCAACAATTTAAAATGAAAAAGAATTAGCCTTCCAAGATGTGATTCCCTCCCCCACACTTAAAATTTGGCCATGTCACTCAAAACACAACACATATGAATTAATGCATCCATATCCAAAGAAAATAAAAAGATGATGAACACTTAAAGAGGTAAGAGAAAATGTGAGGTCAAGGTTAAAACTAACTAAAATGTGTGGAAGAGTAGAAACAAGGTATCACCTTCATAATCATGATTTAAATTCTAATCAAGCAGTTTGGAAAGAATCAAAGCAAGTTCTAGAGTAACAATCACGCAAATGCCACACAAATTAGGTTAATACCTCACTAGGCATAAAAATTTCAATTTCAAGTCATTCAATTCAAAAATCCAACATCAAGATTTAATTTAATGAAAATCATAAATCCAAGAAGCAATAGATTTCAACAACATGGCATTCAAATTTAACTAGCTTCCAAAACCTCTAAGTTGATATAGAGAAATTCATGGGTGCCTTTTTACTACCTAAAACCTGAAACCCTACTAAAACCAGGGAAGCAAGAAAGTATATACAATTTATTTGCAAAATCAAACTAAAGCAAACAAACATTTATTCATGCACCACACATAAGCATGGAAATACTAAATAGAAACTAAAGAGAAAAGTGTGGAACAAACTCCCCTGATCTCTGGTGGTCTGAGCCTGTTCCGTTTCAGGAGCCAAGCTGGAAGTGGAATAGCTTTAAGTACCCAGATCTTGGCTTCCTTCTCCAATTTCTCTTTCAAATTTATCCCTGGTGGTTCATGTTGGCTCAACTTCAGTGTCCTCAATGTGTAGAATCCATCCTAACATGTGTGACTCCGAATGAAATACCTGTAAAAATCCTGAACACAAGAATACATATCCTGTACGTATGCAGGGTAAGACAGGTTATAAATAATATCAGAATGAATAAAGCTAGTATCATTAGATGAATCAATAAAATCAGAATGAATTACCTCCATGAATTTTCCTAAACATTCAGAAAAAATATCTATCTTATCATCCTGAAATGCACTTGGAGGATCTGGAACAAGAAATGTAGCACCATCTTGCTCCAATAAAAGTTCTAGCTCTATCTCTAACTCTGATGTGCATGTACTCAAAGTAGGTGATCCATCCTTGTCAACTACCCCTGTCACATCAAGAGTTTCTGCAATAATAACCTCATCAACATCAGAATAATCAGAATCAATTACTACATCATGACATAAAAAATTAGAAGAGTCCTGTTGATGGAAAGTAAGGTCAGGAGAACTATTTGGGACTGATTTTTGAACTTCTATAGGTGCTGACTTTGAAGAACAAGGACCTTCTGAAGTTGAATAATCCCGCCTTGTTCTTGAATCTAAAATGTCATATTCTAAAGCTCTTAGAGCACCTGGAAATGAGCTCTTTGGGGTTGATTCTTGGA
Source organism: Kaempferia elegans (assembly GCA_037974815.1). Lineage (NCBI taxonomy): Eukaryota > Viridiplantae > Streptophyta > Magnoliopsida > Zingiberales > Zingiberaceae > Kaempferia > Kaempferia elegans. Next base: position 1,009 of record JBBPFQ010646584.1, on the reverse strand, counting down.
CTAATTTTTGAACTAACATGGCTGGATCAAATGGAAAAGAACTTGAACTCAATCCAATGTCATTTAAATACTCTAAAATATCTGGATTTGGAGTTGCATGAGAATGTAATTGATTTGATCCTTGAGCTTGCATCTGATTAAAGTTGCTCACAAGCTGTCCAAGTTGCCTCTCAATATTTTGAAGAGCTGAATCAGTCCTCTGTTCATATTGTTGCTGCTACAAAATCAATTGTTGTAGCCACTCTTCCATGTTAGTCTGTGAATTTAATTGCTAATTTTCATGTGGAAAATTTCCAAAATTCCCTTGACTCCCATTAGCCTTCAAATGAGAAAAATTAGATTGAAAAGGTTGCTAAAAATTCAGAATTTGACCTTGACAACCTTGCTGATATTTTTGATTTTGAGGGATTAAAGGCTGAAAATTTTGCTGAAAATTTTGGGAACCTTGGTAAACTTGAAATCCTTGATTATGATACTGATTTTGATGAAATGAGGGCTGAAATGATTGAGATGATTGCTGGAATTGTTCTGAAGCATGCTGAAAATTCAAATTTTGAGGTGATTGTTTGCAGAATAAGTTGCTAAACATCAAGTTAGGGTGCCCCATACTATTTGCAGTTATTTTCTTTACCAACAATGTCAATTCCCTCAATGAATCTGCAATCTCATTTTGCTCTTCCATAGCTATCACCAGCTCTGAATTTCCACTTTATCTTTGAATTGTAGTCACACAATTACTCACAAGAAGAACCAAACATGCACAAAAAAATAAACCACCAGTAAGATACCCAAGTAGATAATCAATAAAATCAAGAAAAATAAAAACAAGAAAAAGAAAATCATGAACACATCTAAAACAAACAAACAATATTAGTTCTTCGGCAACGACGTCAAAATTTGATGTAGCCCTAAACCATGTGTCACGCCAAGCCACTCAAATTAATAATACTGAAACCCCTTTAACTAAAATACAGAAATGAATGTAGAATAGGGGCCCAGGTCGATCTCT
>JBBPFQ010645492.1:0-15704 GCA_037974815.1 Kaempferia elegans | reverse complement strand
GCTTAAGTCCCCTATTTATTTTTGCTACTTCCGGTACTCCAAAAATTCCATAAAAATACTCTAAAAATCCAGAAAAAATCGTAAAATATTTATGACCTTATTTTTGGAAATTTTGGGGCGTTACAAGATAAATCTGGTTGATTAAATCTATTTTATGTACGCACGTGTATCTGACATGTCCGTTGGAAGTAACAAGTTGATTAAACATATATTTGGTGTGTACATTGATTGAGTTTGTACTTTTAGAAGTACTTATGTTGATTGTGTTGTTGCATTGACTACCATGCATTATATCTAGTGGATACTTGTTGGATTTATCTCTACCTATTTATTCATGTGATAGGTTATTTATGCACCAGATGTATAATGTTAATTGGGTTATTGCATTGATTATCATGAATGATGTTTTGTGGACATATCTTAGATCTACTCATACTAAGGGAGTGCTTGGTAGACGGGTTTAGAAGACGGGAATGAGAATAAAATATGGTTCATTCCCATTCTTGATGCTTGGTAGACGGGAATCAGAATCTGAATATGGGTATCATACCCCTAATTTCATAACCAACACCCCTCTAGGTTATCGCTAAACTCATTCCCCCCTCAATCATACTCATTACCATTCCCATTATCAAATATATACCAAGCGCCCCCTAATTGATTCATATGATAGGTGATTGATATACCTGATGTACTAGTGTTGATTGGGTAGTTGCATTGCTGATGACTATATATGTATCATGATTTTTTACATCATGCACATCATCGCACTATATGCATGTTGACAATCATTGTCTTTCTTGTGATGTGAAAGAGTCGTTAGTCATTTTCGGTTGACCATTCGACCATTTTGAGTAGTGGCGGTTGGAGTGGCGTAGACATTGACCCTCTTTATTATGTAGCTAGATAGCTACTCTGCATCTTGCACGACTCAATCACATTGATGTAGTGAGGTTGAAGCTGCGAACAGTTATCACAGTCTTGTCTGCTCAACCATACAGATTTCATGGTAGCTGGAGTGACGTGTAGGAGTGACGCATACATGTTCATATGCACATGATGCGCGGTGCATCTTCTAGACATATTATACATACATCTAGTAGATACTAGCTTCTTGTAATTGTGATATGTTGCATTTGCTTAAGATATGATTGTTGTATATGGTTGTCATGATACATACATATGCATTTATTATATAGATATATGTAGCCTTATATTGCTCAGGTGTTACGAGCAGACATGTTGTCAATCCCTAGTGATTACTGATAATTTTACCGTGTATATTAGACTGACACTAGTATGTGTATGTTTATGTTGTTTATGAGCATGTTCTTATTTCCTATTGAGACTATATACCTTTGATCTCCGTGTTTGATGTATATTATGCACTATCTTATCTATTACTCGCTTGGTGTGCCCTGTCTGTCGGTCCCACGTCCTAGCTAAGGACAAGTTCTTATTTGTTGTTTCTGATTTACTTGCTCTTGTTTAGATTCCATTCTGGTTTTGGTAATATAATAATTAGACTTGGTCTTTGGTTTAGCCTTGGGGCTCATAGATTATCGTTTTGAGTTTTTGGGTGGCATACCCACATTTTCTGCTATGTTTTTATAGTTCCAGCCGAGTAGGCTGTCAACTTTTCTGTTGGGGGTTGTTAACTTTGGTGAGTGATTATATATGTATTTTTATCAGCCGTGTATGATGCTTATATAAACTGCGTGGTTATGCTTTGGTTAGCCGTGTGGGTTGCTTTTTCTTATAAATTGTGTGATTGTGGATAGTATTCTAGCCGCGTGGGCTGAGGTAGTATATTGTTGCTCGTGTGACCATGTATTTATGCTTCAATTGTTACTGTTATAGGAGAGGTGCTGTTCGATTTTTGTCGGACAACCTTACCGTCATAGTATGACAATTTATTTAATATGAAATATGATAATTAGTGTAATTTGATAAATAGTTTTATTGGTTTTTTAAAATTTTTTAAAATTTTTCTAGGATTTAATCTGAGTTCGTATGATATGTTTTAAAGGGAAATTAATATTAATCTTACATAAAACTTGATTGGAATATCACTCAAATGAGATTTGATTGATTTCAATTAATCCATGTTGGAAATAAATGATCTAAGTATAAAATTGAAACCTAAGTAAATCTCTCCCTCTCACCCAATTTCCCCCAATACTAACTCGTCGCCGACCCTTTCTTCTCCTACCGGGCTCTTGCCACCACCACTCAATGGCTGACGTTGGCTGCCCTAGCTCCGGCAGTCGGGGCACCAACCTAAAGGCATGATGTCTTTCTCCACGTCGTGCATACATTAATGGGAACGACATATGTAATGGACGTTCGAAATTCTTTATATACACTAGTGTCGTGTACACGTTGTTGTGTAATATAATGCATGAATAAGTGTAAATTTTATAAAATAAATATTACTATCAAATAATTAAACAACATTTTTTATGATTTATATTTTCAATACAACTAATTAAATAAAATATTTTTTTTAAAATTAGATGTTCAAACAAACCACATTTACAATATTATAAATTCATATCTAGCAGGTAAAACTATTTTTGTCAAAAAAAAATACAAATATATCAACATTAAAAAATAAAAAATAATAAAAAGTTAAAATTACTTTATAATATTCTAAATTAATATGTATCTGGTAAAATTAAATTTTATAAAAAAAATATCAATATCAAGAAAAAAGGATAAAAAGTTGAAATTAATAATAAACTTTAAAATTATTTTTATTTAATTTAGGACTTTGTCAAATCAATTGAAAGTTAGTTATTAAAATGTCTACATTCTCAATTAAATAGTAAGATACTAAAATATAGTTAATTTTCATTTAAGTATCCTTTATATTCATCCTTTCTTCCAAAAAATAATTTTGTTAACCTTTCTCCATGACAAACTTGTGATAAGGCATTTCAATATAATAATTATATTAAATTTTTTCCTACTTGTTTATTTTAAATTGAAAGTCATTTAGATAGAAAGTCGTCCCTATGACTTACCAAGTGTCATTCTGTACTTGTTTATTTCGAAACATCATATTTGACGAGGTGACTTTTTTTCATTGATCACAAATATCTCAAAGAAAATTTATTATAAATAATTTGTAAAAATATGAATTTTAGTTTTCATGGACTCACGGATCCCTTCCATAAAAATCTAAAAACTGAAAATAAAACTCAGTCGTCGGTTTCTCCATAGTCAATCGGAGCAATTGGCAAGCAACAAAAGCATCGACAAGGTTATTCGATGGCAAGTTAACATTTGCATAACATGTTTTGGAGGGGTAAAAAACAAGGGATAAAATGGTTCCAAATTTTAACAGCCACAGACACGAGTCCCCGTCGGTTCAGTATCAGAAAATACAGAAAATTATTTCTTTGACAGAAGTTAATTTTTTTTTTTTTCAATCTCGTTCGTTGCGTAAACATCCTTCGACAAAGGTATCGCGTCGCACGAACAAAGAGCTTGTTTGCCCCTCGATAAGCAGCGTATCGATGATGACCAACCTACAGCATGGGCAGAATAAGGAGTGATCTACAAAAACTTTTGATTTAATCGGTAAAGGCTTATCAGCAATTAATTTAATCGGCAAATGAGAGGAGACATACTGCGTTTGACAAGCGTAGACTTAATAGCTTACTGTCATTTACGAATAAGAAGGGAAAATACAAAAAAAAGGAATAATTGATTTCCTACTAGTTATAATTTCAGTGTTTCGTAAGCAATTGAGAAAAAGGAAAAAGTATAAGCCAATATAATTTCAATTCTGTAACGTCTAACAGTATGATTATCTGCAGGTGCGGGAGAAGCAGGTGAAGAATAAAAGTAACACTTGCATGGGAAGAGGGAAAGGGATTTTGTTCAGTTTAACTCATCTAACAAGCTTATCTGTCGTGGGACATGTTTTGCTCACTCTAGCATTGTCTGCCGAACAAGACCATCAGATACATCTAACATCTGTCACGCGCCTGGCTACGCTCATTATAGCATTGCCTACCAAACGAGATCCATCAGGCCCTGCCAAATTGCGCAATGGATCTCACCTGAACACCAACCATTGAATGCCTGCTTGGCACTCAACAGCCATACTTAAGACAGGACTTGAATAGGACTTGGTGAGCATTCAAGAGGCCTCGCAAACTGATTGACCATTCTCTATCGAAATGATTCTGTAATTTGAATGCATCAATTTGAATTTCAAAAACAATGGTTAAAGGATGAATTAAGGAATATTATAGATCTTAAACTCCAAGGTGGTTTTAGAAACACTTTTTGCACCAGAAAAAATCTAATTCATAACCGTATTTCTCGCCACGTCTTACTCACCCACTCACTGTAATTTACTTCAGCACATCAACCATTAACAAACGCATGGCATTCTAATTTCTTTTCAACTGTATCATCCATTCCTAGTTTCCTACCTCCTACATTATCACATGCTCCATGGCTTGTTAGTCATCAGGAGGAAATTGGGCAGGACTGACAAGCCAAAGGCATGGCATTATAGTGACAAGGATGAAGCACTGAGCACATATCGACTCCAAATACGAACTTATCTGAGTGCTTTTGAAAGATTTAACACCGTTTCTACGAGTTGACCGAAAGTGTCAGAAATTCATAGATCATGATATGAAAACGTATTTGGCCGTGCGCAAAAAATGGCAGCAATAACAAAACTTAAAGAAATTTCTAGGTGGAAAAATGGACACTGAAACGATAGCAGTTTTCGAAGTATCTGCACGCTCCTAACTTGTGTCAGGTGGAAACCAATAATGAAGCATATAATTCAGACGATGTAACTTGTCGAAAGAATTTTAGGGAAAAAAAATCCTTGCGTTTAGTAGTTGTTTTACCAAGTAAGCATCTCTACCTATCATTCGATGTTCAAATTCTTTCCTTCCCATTGGAAATCAATGTACTGATATTAAATATTAGGAAAAACAAATTAGCAAGTCATTACAACATCAATTTAGAGGTTTAAATAATCATTTGTATGGTTAAATTCATAAAGATGAAACCAATCAAAATATACTAGCTTAGAGCGCAAGTCGATTAATCTACATAGACATAATGTAGGCCTGAGTTGATCGTCGACCTACATTGGCAATTTTAAATTTCTAAAGACATAACAATTTGTATTAAGTTAAAATCTAATCGGTCGATTCACATTGATTTTCATGATACTACAAGCTTGTCATTGCCATTTCTAAATGAGTTATTTGATCTAACTACAAGCGAACGGTGCCATTACTTGTTAAAGAATATTTGGCTCGGATTCCTCGTTCAAAATAACATCTACAATGAAATGATGCTATAGAAGTTTATTTGCTTTGCAAAAATACTAGAAAGTCAATATTTGCAAGAATTGACAGTGGGAAGGTATCTGGGTAGAAGGGATGATAAAATTGCATTATTTTGGTACTAGAGATTGTGTTTCTACAGCGAAAGGCAACCCGCAATCCTCATTATCCTCTTATTTATATAGACAAGTTAGGTTTCAAAAATTTAAAGCAATCCCTCTATTTGATTCATCAAATTGGAGAAATCGAATTCTACACCTCTAAATTGCCTTGGCTTTTTCCCTCCATAAGTAGCAACAGGGAAATTCCGCTTCCTGAGGATAGAATAGGTATTTAGAGGCGGAAACGCATTCTAATTCTAAAGCGAAATTGAAGGTCTTTCGCATGTTTGAAGGATTACTAAATTAATTTTAGCTCCTTGACAAAGTTTCACTTCGTTGACTTTAGGCCTTTTGGTGTTGACGTTCTACGAGGCAATCAGAATAGACGCCGTACAAGAATACGAATCCTTTAGATATTGTGATAATTTATGAATGGATAATTCGCTTTACAAAGAATAAGTACCATCCTAAATATATTTGAATAATAACAAATGCAGGGTCAACATAAACATTCATCAAGGTCTAGGGCAACTCAGATCATAAATGTTAACTGTAAGATAAGTTCTAAAATTTCAGACAAAAAAATGATAACGAAACAGGAACATGTGAGATTGTTCATGTTTGTTCATACACTGAGCATGCATGACACAATCAAAAAAGACGATTGAATGTCAAGTAATGTAGGAAGGAATCTGATGCTTTTTGTATTTTTCATCTTTTAGTTGCAACTACTGTAACCACTTCCTAAGGGCATCCTAAGAATTTCCTTGTAACCATTTCCTAAGGGCATCCTAAGAATTTCCTGTGACCTAGTGTAATTGTCCAATAAGAATAAAAAGAAAATAATTTATAACAGTCCAATTCCGCTATGTATACCCTACTTCAACCAAGTCAGATATAGACCAAAAGCAGAAGCTATTTTCAAATATGAAGAGGATAAATTGGTAAGTACCACTCATACAGACTGAAAAGTGTGCAGAATTTCCAGTTACTCATTCATGGATTTGTGGCTCAATTCTTTGCCATGTTAGCTCTTGCACAACATTTTAGGTCATATACATTTGTTATACTCATTTGCTAGGAGAAATACGAAGTGATGTGGTGAATTAGCAATTGGAAGGAAGGAGGATGGTCAAAGGAAGGTCAGGATGTTACAGAAGCTGCCTGGGATGGCTTCTTTGATGAGGAAAGAAACGAAAGTAGGAGTCGGGGTTCATAACTTCCTATTCTTTGTTATTTTCTTCCTTTTTTTTCCATGACTAGACTGGGAGGGATTTTCTAGTTTGCTCCTTTCAGACTTAATAACAAGATAAACTTTCAAATCAAAGTTGATTTAACTAACAATTATTCAAAATTTCTAGTTACTACTATAGCTGTATTCTAAAACTAAACCAAAACCATGAAAGAAATTTGCACTTAAATATTAACCAAAATAAAGTAACTACCACACATTAATACCTGCAAAAATCTTTAAAATACAACATAATTAACTAATTATTTTAACTTGCGTCCATTAAAATTTATAATCATATCCTAAATACAACTACAAGGTATGATGCAAGGTATCTTATATTTTCTGATACAACAAGAAAATGCCCTTTGGCATAAACAATTGTCTTCGTTTTCTAATTTTCTTAACAGTTTCTAAATCATCTACTGAAATTTATAGTTGTTGGATATTATTCTCTTACTTCTGTAGCAGAAGCAGAATCTAATTGCGGCCAATAAAGAAAAGGATTAATGTGAAAGTAAAAGCGATCAGACCTAATGACCAAATCCAACTTTGATCACAAGTTCCAACTATTTCAGGTACCTGGATCTAATCCCTTCATTCAACTCTAAGCAATACTATCGCTATACTTTCAACACAGTCAACTAGAAGTTCTCTTTAGTCTAAATTTCTATAGGCTCGCTCTAAGCTCAAATGGCCAGAGTTTGACAATTTCAATTTTTTGCTCCATCCATTAAGAGAGCTCTAGAATATGTTTTTTAATTTCTCAATTCTACCTTCTTCTACTTGAGGATCTAAATAAGACTTGATTGCTAACTTACAAAGTGGCATGAAAATCCTAAGAGAACCATGCATTCTAGTGAGGGTGAACCTTAAAAATAGTAGATGCTTGGACCAAACTAAGCAAGAAAACTCAGCATATCAATAAAAGATTCTAATGAAAGGCAAGTAGTACCTGATACCAAAGTCAGTCTCACTGATGGTTTCCAGATCCAGGTGCAGTGTTAGTATTTGTTTGTTGTTGCTGCTGCTGCTGCTGTTGAATTTGGAGAAGCAAATTAGCAGCAAATTGCAGTGTTGACTGATATCGCTGGTTCTTGTCAGCATCACCTTGGGATGTTCCCTGGCTTGAACCCGGTAATATGTTTTCTAGCTGCTGCCCTTGGTTAGTAAACTCCAGATTCCCTTTGTTATTTGGCATTGGCATGGCAGGTTGGTGCTGAGGTACATTTCCAAATGGACTATGAGCAGATGAAGAACCAAGTCTTGGTTGCTGCTGAACCAAAGAAGGAAATGGTTCGGTAACACTTGTTGTTAAACTTCCATAGTTATCACGATTACCATAGGTGTTATCAAACTGATAAAGTTGATTGTTTTGCGTGGCGGAAAACTGTCCACGTTGTGATGTTTCATAGTTATTCAACTGATTTGTCGAAACTGCAGGTGCTTGTTGCATCGTAAGAATCGGATTTTGAATCTGAATGCCACCATAAAATGGTTGTGTGGCAGGATCAGTCCCACTTGTTGTATTTGTGAATGGTGGAAACTGAAATGGAATTGCCGTATTTGTGACCGGAGGCCCCTGGCTATTGAAATCTTGACCTAAATGCGGCGGCGGCTTCTGTTGATCCATGGAATTAACAGAAAGAGCCATCTGATTATCTTGCCTCCAGCTCTGAAATGGAGTTGATCCATCAGGCATTGCAGGGGTATAGGATGAAGTAGGTCTTACAGTTGAGTTGGATGGCAGCTGAGCAGCAGAAGCTGATGATTGATTGTTGCTGGGTATAAGAGAAGCTAAAGTTGCTATTAGTTCTGGAGTTAAGGTAGCTTTCAACTGAGAAGCAGCAGCAGAAGAAGAATTGTCATCTTGGTCCAGTGGTGCTAATTGTGCCATATGTTGTTCATCCCTGTGAGCTGATGGATATTTTTCAACAGCAGGATGTCGCCCCATTTCCTCATGTAAAGCCTTGTTATAATCACCTCTTAGTATTTGCTCTTCATTGTGGCGAACAAAATTATACCCTTTCTCCAAAGGCTCTTCCTGGCGATCAATCTGACGGGGTGGTTGAGGAATAGCTATTTGTGATTGTTGAGCACCAGGTGACTGCTGCTGCATATTCAGAACAACACCATATAGACGTTCAGGGCCATTCACGTTCAATACACTGGTTAAGAAATCCGATGGAGGTACTAAAAATAGAGTTGTGCCATCTTCAAGCTTCGCAACTCCAGCACGATTCTTTAGTCCAAGGTACCTTAAAAACTCAGTGTAAGATGCAAAATCCTCTTCACTATCTGGTAAAAAGAAGACGATCTCAAAACCAATTGCCTCAGCATAGTGTTTTGTGAGCATATCCAATCCAGTTCTAGCCGAACAGTTGACAACACTAGGCCTGGCAAAATGTCAGAAAACATTAGTTAGAACAAATATCACTCTACTAAAACCAGCAAAGTGAAAGAAACTAAAACCTACATTGGTGAATCGATGCCCTTTCCTATTGGTACACAACGAGCATAACAAACATGTGCCCCTCCTTTAGCAATAACACCACGCCAAATATAGTCTCTATCTGGAGAATGCAAGTTAGGGCGGTGGTGAGGAGCAGAAACAACTTGACTACGACCAGAAACACCTCTATCTGGATGAGATAACAAAAAAAGGTGCTCCTCCATACTGCTGCTACCAGATTTTCTTTGACGAAAATCATCATTGCTGGGAGGACTATCTAACCTAACCCTCTTTGGGTCTCTCATATCAACTCCATCCCATGCATCAGGCATGGAACGGACACCCTGAAAAATACCTGGAGGAGAAGGAAGAATTCCCGGAGCTGAAGGAGACCGACGTATCCTCGGCATAGATTTACCAGTATCAACCTCAAGGAGACTTGGATGAAGAATACCCAGTTCATGGAGCCCAGCTCCTGCATGGCGGGGATCTAATCCTTGTGGCCCAAATGGCCTTGATACCATATTTGTTCCAGGCAGAAAACCAGCATGCAGGGAGCCAAGTAAATTATTTGGTGGGATTAGATGACCAGGACCTAACAATTCAAGAGGTCCAAATGGGCCTATATTGAAAAACATATCAGATCTCTGTGTTATAACTTTGAATTGATAAAGGAAAGTGAATTACCTGTACTAGATGCTAAAAGTTCATCATTGGAGTAGAGTATCTGTATCCTAGGATCATTAAAGAGGCGACCCTGTAAACCATCTTTTGCACGCCTAGCTTCATCAATGCTTCTGAACACCACAAAAGAATAGTGTCTAGCTGGAAATGATTTTATCATTTCAATTTCACCAAAGAGAATCATGGCATTGTGGAGCATCTTCTGATCAATCTGAACCGGAGGTGGATATCTTATGCAAAGAACATTACTTGGAGGACCATCTTGGAGCACCCCATGAAGCTGAAATTTCAAGAAAGCAAAGAAGTTTGAGACAAGATTCATAAAATCTACACTGATGAAGCAGAAAAAAACAATAGTAAAGTTGTTGAAGAAAATATACCATATCCCATTTAGACCCGAGGGAAGAAGAACTATGAAAATTTCTCAAGCTGTCAGATGGCAAAGATCTTAGGTTGCCCAGATGCCCATTCCTCAAATCATGTCGGTCAGGCCACTCCTATTTCATTGAAAGCATCAGTTAGAGTGACATAAGTAGATAATCTTGATGATGAATGAAAAAGGTACAAAACAACAAAATATTGCTTGTGCATGTCACTTCACGGGCATTGAAAGTGTCAGTCTGGGAAGCATAACTACCTCAAGAAGCAAGAGAAATTTAAAATCAACCAAATATGTTATTGTTCGTGAAATTACAGTTCATGACTAGCCATGCTCATTGTGATATTCTATGTCGATGACATCCTCGCAACTAGACATGGGTGTTATCATTGTTTTAGCAAGTCCCCATACGAGTGCATAACCTTATGCAATGAGGGAACACATAGCCACTGCATATTGACTTACGAGTTATGATCGTATAAGGGCAATATATCAGTCCCAAGGTTGTCAGAATTCTAAAACATTTTCAAGTTAATTGTGATTTTGTTCAAAACAGTTTTCATGCAATAGAAAAACAAGAAGAATTTTCTAGTACTGCTTGAATCTACATATCATTTTTATTTTATATGGACAGATTAGTTGGATAACAAGTTTTCAAAAGATAAAGATTGATAATCTAGTTCCTCCCTCCCTGATTGATAATTTGTAAGTTGGTACTTATACATCTCTTGTGATGAACCTTAAACCTTTATATTTATCTGGATACCATCTATTAATATATGGTCGAATTAGTGCACCAACTATCAAAAAGGTGACTTAAGTTAGCTTACTCAAAGAACCAATAAGTTATAAACCCGAGGTGAAATAATTGTTGTGTAAAGACTTAAGAGTGAAAGTGATATTATAAATGGTGATAAAAAGCCAAGGTTTTTGTTAGAGCACATAGGCAGCAATGAAGACATGGAAGTGTTATTTGAGCAATAGTATTATACTGTTATTTATCATAGATGAGGACTTTATCCCATACGTCAGATGAGACTATACTATGAGGAGTTGGCTCCAATGATTCATTTTAATAGATTGATTGGTGATAAATAATAAACAGTGGCAATTAAGTGAATTCATTTATGAAAAATATCAAGTAAAAATTAAATAGATTTGTAATAAAAATAATAATAATAATAATTAAGTGAATTTACTTGTAATAGTTGTTAGTTAAGTGGATTAACATGTGACACTAATTGGTAACAATTACGGGATTTTTATGTGATAACCAATTGTAATAATTACATGACTATAATAAGTATAAACATTGGTATTATTTTAAAAGAATGGCAATGTTTATAATGTCTTAACAACATATGAAAGTGAAATGAGATTACTTAAATATAAATTTTAATAGTTGACGTTCCTTGAACACTAAACAAACTTGAGATATAATATTGAAGCAAAACTCACTTTAACACAAAAATACTTCTCTCTACAGCTTTTCGAGTAAAAAAATTTCTCCAAAAATATTTCGCACAAGCAAAACAATTTACACAAAATAAATGAACCTTGTGTGATTATCAATATTGTTAGAGATGTAGTTCTAGAAGAAGAGAATTACTAATTGGAAAAGCAACTTTCTCTCAAATGGCTTTCAAAAGAGAATCATCAATATAATTCTCGCATCCCCTAGAAGAGTCAAGGGGTACAAATAGTGGCTTCCCTACATGTTCTCAGTTAGAGCTCAAATTCCTGCTAAAATCTATCTAGTTTATAATATTTTGAGTGTTTTGAAGGCATCTGAGAACTCCAAAGAATATTTTAACTCAAATCTCTGATATTCCCATAAATCCACATGTAATGCTTATTGGTGTTTATTAATGGCAATGACTTGATAAGTTACAGTCATGTGTCTGTTTAAAAATTCTTAGTAAAACATGACCCCTCCTTGGTTTCCTGCACAAGATCATTTTAAGAAATGGCACAAATCAAGTCGTTTAATCAGTTAATCCCTCTGAGGTTCGCTGTGAGAAACAAAAGTGACAAAAAAAAACAAAATCAACTAATCCCACTTCTGCTGGATGTAAAACGGCACTCCAAGATACAAGTAGTTATGGAGGTGAGGGAAGGATGCATTACTAGGGACGCAAAGCGACCAAATGGAGATAAAGGTAAAATTAGCACAAGGAGACAAAAGGTGACAGAGTAGGTTGCACACGAATTGGATGTCCTGGTAACCAAAGGGCCCGTTCAATGATAGCAGTGGTGATGAAAAGGGACACACAGGACGGTGATGCCTTGGTGGTAGATTGAAGAGCATCCAGGTGCACTTATAAACATTAATTTTTTAGGGATGTACAAAACTAGCAGCCTCTATGATCACCAGCAAACCTCAAGCTGAGCGGTGATCATCCGATCTGTTTACCATACTAAAATTATCACAATGGAATAGTCCAAGTACAAAAGGTGAAGATGGGGGAGAAAATGTATGCAAGATTCCAGTTGCAGCCATTTAAAATGCACAAAATGCGTTGGAAGAAGTGTCCTCGACGTGATGATTCAACTTATTATCCATGCAGCTCAAAAAGGTATTTCCTCTAGAATCGTTTCTCTAAAAACAAATTAGAATGAACAACTCTATTACTTTTTCACCAGCTTCGTTGTTCTGATGATGTTGATTCAAGCTTTAGCATTTCAACCTGATTATTATGGGTGTTTTTTTTCTTCAAAATTGGTGATACAGGTTGATAGAGAAGATATTTGCAGCATTTTATCAGTCTTCATATACATTGTCATATTTTTTTTTACAGAAAATCATTTGATACAGAATATTAATTTGTAGGAATTTTATAAAATATTTAATTTATAGAATAAAATTGTACTCTTTAGATGCGAGATAAAAATAATATTAGTAAAGAGTCATCTGATTTTTTTAACTGATCGCATGGACTTAAATTTATTCCTTTTACATAGTATAGTGTGAGATTCCTGACGTGCCATATATCAATATTTCAGATCATTCATAGCATAACGTAGGTCTCATATCCATTAATATAATGCTTAAGAAAGCTAATAAATTATTAAGTGATGAATAATAATTTTGTCTATATTGATTGATTAGGTTGTTTGAGACGACATATTATATTGAAAATAAAACTTATATCTTTTGACATTGATGATCACCATTATTGCCAATAATAACTCATGTTGGTTTTTTAAAGAATAAGAAATGGACAGCATACACATTAGCATCTGCATGTGCATCATGCAATGGGCTAACTTCACACCACCAAATATACTTTAAAAGCCTTGGGTGCCGTGGAAAATCATAGACAAACCTTGATCAATATAACTAACAAGGAATGAATGAAAAAAACAGATGTAGCTGTAAGGAAAGATACCCTTTTAGGAGGTTGAGAGCGCAGAAAATCAACACGTAGTTGTTGACCAGCAAACTTTTTCCCATTCATATTTTTGTGAGCAGCAATGGCATCTTCCAACTTATAATATTCAATAATAGCTGAATTTCGATCCCCAAAAAATCTGTACTCTTCAATCTTACCAAACTGCAAAAACTCTTCTTTAAGTTGCTCCTTACTTACAGATGAATTAAACCCACCAACCCATATCTGCTTAGCTGCTCTTGGCTGCATTAGAAAATTAAACACCATTAATTTGAAAACTATACTTTCAAGAATTCGATCCCAATACTTTAGCTTTTCAAAAAACAAAGAAAAATACTAACTAAATAAAGGGAGGAAATAATTAAAAAGCAATTAAACAATGTTATCAGTAAACAATGAATTGATCACTTTGAAATGTAAGAGGATGAGTTGATCCATTTATTCTTTTAATCTTAAAGGGAAGACCAAGTTCTGACAGATGTTTGCTCACTTCCAGCGTAGCTAATATAATGTTATTGGTAAAATAACAAAGATAAACGCCTCAGATATTTTCACTTATGCAGTGAAACGATGATTCAGGTATGGAAGTATTGTTTCCTTAGAAAAAATCGTGTGGCAGAGGGAATGTCAGGTTTGAATTAACCACATGATCCAACAACTTAAAGACGTCTAGCTCACAAATCTTTGTCCATCGTTTCCTTATCTTAGTGATAGTGTGCATTGGAATCTATTTACACGAAAGGTCTAACTAAACATTCAAGGAATCAAAACAAACAAACCAGAAATTAACCAGATCTTCCTATTTTATTATCCCATATAGTATCCATATCAATCTACGCATAGGTAGAAGTGGTTGTACTAACCGGTCTGGCAAACTCAATCCTGATCGCGCTACCATGGATCGAGCTCCCTTGGAGGGCTTCTTTCGCAGCCTTGGCTTCCTCGACTTGACGGAAGTACACGAAGGTGTAGTTTCTCGCCGATTGCATCGTGGTGCAATCCAAGGCACCGTGCTTGGAGAAGACATCCATCAGATCTGAATCGGTGGTTTCAGCGGAAAGTTGCCCCACCCAGAGAGTATTCGAGGCAGACTCATTGTTGTCAGTATCCTTGGAAGACGATGGGCGCCGGTGGTCGGAAGAAACACCGGCAGACTTGTTGATCGGCATCGCCGGCACCGCCTGAATCCCTAACGATTTCTGGCAGATCCACGAGAGGGAAAGGAGGAAATCCACAACAAAAAGGATAAAAAAAAAAAATCGCTCGCAGAGCGGATCTACAAACAGGCGGAGAAGAACGCGAAAGAAACCCTAAAGCTTCGGAGGGAAGCTTCTCTTACGCGTCGCGGCCTATATAAAGAAGATAGGACGGTAACCTTGGAATTATGTTTTGCGCCTCCAAGTATATTTTATTACATTCACTCCCCCGAACTATTCTCTTGTTACGGTTTTTTATTTTTAGACCCTAAACGAATCCATAAATCAATTTAATATCAGTGCATGATTTTGGGGAAAAAAATCATCTCACTCTTAATTATTTGAAGATTAGTTATAAACTGATCTATAATTGATCTCTTTTTTATAATCTGTACACAAACTGTGATGATTTATCTACCTGTGATTTATTGGTATAAATGATAAAATAAAAATAAATAAATGAAGGGCCGAAATAAAAACATGATGAAATGATTTGAATCAAAATGAAATTTTCTAAGAGATAATTAGAAAGCTATTTAATTATAAAATTAAATACAAATGACAAAATTCCTAGAACGACTTTCTTTTAAAATTTGTTGAAATAATAACTTATTTAAAATTAAAGCTGTTCTAAATTGAATTATAGAAAGCTATTTTAAAAATTAAATTATAAATAAAATATATTTTTAATAATTTTTGTAAAATATATTTTTAGTACTTTTCGATTTTGGGAAAAAATTAAAAGGATGTCTTTTTTATTGAAAATAGGTAAAGGGAAGTTTTTTTTTCAATACTGACTAATATCAATCATAAATAATTATATACTAGTGATCGCGCACACGCGTTGCATGTGCAATAAATACAATAATATGATAAATTAAACTTAATAATGATGCACCGAGCCCATGTAGTAGTAACGCAAAAGGGTGAGAACTCTAGAGC
>JBBPFQ010644399.1:0-13640 GCA_037974815.1 Kaempferia elegans | reverse complement strand
GCAATGTCCATGCAGTCAACTTAGCAGGAGGCCCAATGATTCCCATGAGCCCAGACACACAGGCAAAGAGGCAATGGAAAGCAGCCTAAAAAACGGCATGGAGTAAAAAAGTGATAACCCTCGTTGGTGTCTTTTCTGAACGGTTTCAAAAAGGGAGGAATATAAGGTAAGTTTGATTTGAGAGATAGGAATGAGAATGAGAATAAGTTTAATAATAGATCGGAATGAGAATGAGTTTAGTCATTCCAATACTATTTTTTAGTTTATAAGTTCTGATTAGGTATGATTAATTTTTTTAAAAAATAAATTTATTTTTTTTATTTTTTTTCTCTTTCCTTTTTTATATATCTATTTGGATTTTTCCTTTTTCATTTTTCCATATTTTTTTCCTATTTTTGTTTTTTTTCCAATTTTTTCCAATTTTTATTATTTATTTTTTATTATTTATTTTTTATTATTTATTATTTCAAATTTATTATTATTTTTTTAATTTTTAATTTATTTTATTATTTTTTTTAAAAAAAATTCCTACAATGTGGTTATAGTCGGACCTTGACGTCGTCGAAGCCACAAGGCTGTTGTTACTGAATAATCGGGAATGAATTTTAAATCCACCAATTTGATTGAATTTTGTTCATTCTTAAATATTTAAGAATGATTTTATTCTCTCATTCCTAAACACATTAATTAAACACTTTTATTTAGGAATGAATTTCTTCCTTCTCAAATTCCTAAATCAAATGCCACATAAGTTTGATCCAGTACAATGGTGTTTTGCATGGGATTAAATGATCTATGATGCAGAATATTACATACAAGTACCAATGGTGTGTCTGGAAAAAAAAAATTATATACAAGTACCAACTGTTATGTCTGGCAAAAAAAAAAAAATTAATTGTTACTGTAAACACAAATGTTGAAGTAATCTCAAATCTGGACGATTGACCTGGCCACATAGGCTGTTTATATCGGTTACTGGGGGTAAAAGTCTAGCATTCCATAATTACTAGCTCCTTTTAGAAGACAATTTTTTATAAATAAATAGTAGCTACGGATTAAACTGTAAATACTTAACGCATTTCTAATGCACCAATATAATCCCGGGGGATTGGTACTGCAAACATAGTATGTATGTATTGTATCATTAAGACAATAAGTGCATTGCATTTTTTTAAAGGAAAATGAACAAATAAAACACAAACAGAGAGTCGGTTTTTCCAAGCATCCATAGCCCGTCACTCGTCTTGGGCCTTCTAAAATTAGCCATGAGCCCTCTATCCTTCTCTATCCTCCTAGATTAAATTGATGAACATCTATATAAAAATAATAATATAAAACAAATTTTTAATATCACATAGGCATCTTTATTTTATCATTCTATTTAATTAAAAATATGAACTATTTATTAAATAATTTTAAATTAATTTAGTAAAGTCTAAAAATAAATCATGTTAATATATATATTTTTTAATTTCAAGATTTATTAGTAATTTTAATCGGAGATCTAACATTCGAGACTTAACTGTGATGTATTATTGAAAAATTTTCTCATTAACCACTTACATATTATTAAAAAAATTTCTCAATAATAAGTTTTTATGCATTAAGTTAAGGTTTATTAGTAATTTTCTCTCATTATCTTACTATATTATTAAGAATCTGGTCTCAATACTAACTAATTTACAATTAATTTGGTGAAGCCTACGATGAAATTACGTTAATATCCCTTAGTTGCGGGTATTATTAATTTTTTTTTTTCATTAATCAATTATTGATCTAGAGTTCGAGACTCATCTGCAGCGTATTATTAGAAAATTTTCTCATTACAATCTATGATTTATAGTTCGAGACTCATGTGTAGCATCTTAATTTTCTCATTGAGGTCCTTGAAAGATGTAGGATATTATATTTGTTTTAGAGAAGAAGATTTGCTTCTTGAAGAATTTCCTCTTGGTATCGGTGACAATCTCAGTTAAAAGGTTATGGATGAAGGGTAATAGGGCTTTTATGTAAGGTGCTAACATCAACATATCTAACATTTATTATATATTTCTTTGGTGATATTAAATTTTGATTCGTTTGGTGGAGTAGGATGTAGTATTAAATTTTGTATATATTTTATCATGGATGATATAAAAGTTTCTTTTTAAAGAAGTAGTGCTTGAAAGATAAAATTGAGATATAATATATAGTTTCGCACATGTTTCGCACATGACTTTAGACAATAAGGACTCTTGACGGCTAGTTTTCTTTTTAATTTTTGCTTTTTATTTTTTGATTTTGCGCTGGCTTACTGAAAGCGCCACCATCTTCTAAAAACAACTAGACGGAAATTTGAATCTGTTTCGCCATCACCCACTGAATTTAATTTATGCGAGGCAGCAATTTCTTAAATAAACAGTCCAGTGCACCAAGGCTTAGTTAGGTAATACTAATAGAGCAGTTCAGTGACCTTATTATATATAGAATTTTTAAAATTGTTTACAAATTTATATTAAAAACTTTAATATAAAAAGAATTTGACCCATTGTCATAGGCACGAGGCAGTGCACCCTCGGATAGTCAGGTCCCAGCAATCCCACATGGCCCTTCTCGTCCATCTGCCAGGGACGCACGTGTTGTGTAGACCCGCCAAACGGCACTTTGGCAGTGTATGCACAGTTGTTCGACTGACATGCATCTCAATTCTGTGTGGGTGCCGGAGATAGAATATCTTATATCTCCATGGTAACCTTAATTAATGAATACTTTCTTTTAAAATTTAGTAAACAATTAAAGTTTGAGTAATTAATCATATAATATACCCGCCAACAACACAATCTCATCTCGGATTGTAAAAATTGAGGTAGCCTTTAGTTTAGGAGTTTGGGAATAATTACGTTGGGGGAATAATTAAGGAAATAGAATAATGTGTTAGATAATAGATTTGAGAATGATAGTTTTAGAATCATGAGAATGAACAACACTAGAGTAAAGTGATGGATTTAGAATTTTTCTCATCTCTTTATGAGTATTTTCTTTTTGCTTTGCAGTGATTCTTGATGTAATTAAAAATATTTATAAATTTTAATTTTAATTTAGGATTATTTTTAATTTAGGATTAATTTGAATTTAATAATTAATAAATAATTGATAGGTTAATTATTAATAATTAATTAGGGATTAATTATTAATTAGTATTAATTGAAGTAACTGCTTAATTGGTTTAATCTGAATTTAATTTAGCATTAATTAAAATAATTAACTAATTAATTAGGGATTAATGATTGATTGAGTTTGAATTGATTTGAAATTAATTTATTAATTATGGATTAATAATTGAGTGAATTTGAATTGATTTGAAATTAAATAAAATAATTATTTAATCTTACTATATTATTAACAATCTAACATCAATATTAACTAAATTCTAATTAATTTGATAAAGTCTACGATGAAATTACGTCAATATCCTTCCGCTGCGGGTATTATTAAAATTTTTTCTCATTAATCAATTATTAATTTAGAGTTCGAGACTCATCTGCAGTGTATTATTGGAAATTTTTTTTATCACAATCTATGATCTAGAGTTTGAGACTCATGTATATCATATTATTGGAAACTTTTCATTAATAGTATTGCACTACTATAGTCTCTTTAGTTCTACATCTTAGAATTAATAACACCGCTAGTAAAGAAACTTCTATAAATGTTTTAGGTAGGTAATATTAAAAAATTCATCTTTCTTGCCTTTTGTCCATGATTAAGTATAGTATCGGTTTTTATCAGTTTAAATCTGAAATAAAAAATTAAATTAATTTTTTTTTCTGACGGAGAGTACAGTAGTTTACTTTGGGCTTCTCGAGCGTCCCTTGCATTGTACCATCCTTACCAAATCTAATTTATCTTATTCATTTATTATATTGCACATGTAACGATTTATATTGTTTTAATTCATCTATTATGCTACATGTGTGCGATGACTAGTTAATTAATAATTTATTTATTGAATTTGAATTGATTTAGAATTAATTTAATTAAGGATTAATTATTAATTAGTATTAATTAAAGTAATTAGTTTCTTGATATTTTGTACTTTTCGATTTTATTATCACAAATTCTTCAACAGCTCAACCTATTTATGCTTATTATTTAATTATTACCAGAGGTTATCAAAGGGTTGGTGAAAATTTTACAAAGGGAAATCCTGACATGCAGGAAGCTGTCGATGTAAGTTCATATTTTTCATTAGGCATTCAGAATTACAATGATTCATAAATTTCAATATCTAGCTGCTTTTTTGTATTAATCATCCGGTCATTAAAGTATGACAAAAATATGGTTCAGTGCTACAGAGAAATGAAACCTGGAGAGTATGGTTCTCTTGGTCAATCTTTAGAAGGATCCAATTTATGGTACATGTACTGCTTTGCTAAACTCACTAATTTCATATGACTATTTAATGGATTTGTTGTTATTGTTAGACATTTACATTTGGACTTTATATTGTTTTGTATTCTATTTCTGTCATTATTCTTTTTTCTATTGATTTAACTATGGACATTGCTCCACAAAAAAGAGTGATGACAACCATTTAATCAAACCCCTTTAGTATACTTTAAACATTATGAAATGTTCTTGTTGTTATGAACTTGTCAGATTATTTCTGCAAAAGGTACATCACACCAATAGCTGTCATAATATTATGGTCATGGTGATCTTACCACCAAATATTAGACCTATGATGTTGTTCACTAACTATGACACTTTGAATCATGAGGCATAGTGTAAAAATTTATTAAATGATGAAATTCAATTTAAGCTTGTTTCATTTTTTTAATTCCATTTTCATCTCTACATTTATATTATATATATATAAAGGAAATCATCTATGCAAATGGTACAAATAATTACCTTACTTGAACAATAGTTAAGAATTATGGGTTTTATTATCATCATGAAACAAGGTTATAACTTCCCTGTCTAAGAAATAACATTCACCCAACAAATTTTATCCAAAATAATAGTGTCCAAAAATATATCCAAATATAAATACCAACAACTCAATTCAGATATCTAATTCATTTTGGAAGTCAAATTTATATGGATTGATATGAGAGAGTTACTTCATCACATAATCTCTCCTAAATGCATATGGCAATGCATAGTTGTCAATCTTATGTTTACCCTTGAGGATGTACTCTCGACATCCATAATTAATTACTGAGAGAAATCGGAAAGTTCCATTAACTCATCCAAAATTTCTAATTATTATCACAGTAGCATATATGTTATTTCAAACATAATGATTGTTAATCCAACATTCAATGCTTATTTGATTTGTATATTTTTTGAGATGGTGTTACTAATGACTATGGACTAGAGGAAATAACTACCCAAATTTTATAAGAGACAACTAACACAATAGTAAAAAGTCATGAAAGATGTTTCATTTACCCGGCCATAAGTCTCTTACACCTGCGACGATAATCTTGTTAGAAGACCCCAAACCCCAAATTCTAAAACCATAAACACCTAAATAAAGATATCAAACAAAGCAACAAAGCCCTTTCTTTTATAGATTCTCTACTGCCTCATTAGAAAGTCATCTTATCATTCCACACAAGAGAGTTAAAAGCCCAAAATTTAATGTAGAAATTTACTTCTTTGCTGTAGTAAAGGACTTAGTTAAGGTTATGTCTTTTCCTCCTCACATTATCCCTCATCTATAGCATAAATATCTATGCTAATTTGTTACAAGAAAGAAAATGGAATTGCAAGAAGGCATATTCAATATATTATTGTATTGATTGCTATGTGGATATAGTTACGTGTCAAATTAGCTACTTCCACCAATGCTATTTTTCTCCTTTGGCTCTGCCACAATCACTCATTCCGTTGTCTCTTGACTATTAGACACTACTAAAATGTACAGAATGAGCAAACTAGCATTCATTAAGTAGTAACATATAAAAAAAAATTATGCTTTGTTTGTTAATCGAAAGTTTTCAAAAAAAAAAATGATTTTTGTACTTTTTGATGCATTGGAAAAACAAAAGTCATTAGCCAAGTAAGCATGCTTTTAGTCAACATTGTTTGGTGTCAATTTAAGAGGAAGTCTTCATAAGCGAAGAGATGGACCTTCAATATTTTGCAAACTGAAGTTTGGAGGATTTCATCATTTGATTCTTGATTATAAAACCATCAAAATTTATAAAAACATTATGATTATAAAAAATGTTTTAAAATTTAGTAACATCAAAACTATAATAGAAGGTATGTGACTGGAGTCAAATCTAGTCATACTCTATCCAAGTGTTCATGTTCATTTTACTTTAGTATGAATAGTCAAACATCAATAAATAATATTCAATTCATTTCTACAAACACAATAATTTTTTTAGAAAAGGATATTTCCTTGAAAATTTTATCCTCCAAATACATCTTCTATAAGCTACTTTACATGAAAATATACAAAACATTCAATAGTGACAATCAAACACAGTGGAGATAAACATAATTATAAGAAATGTGTCATAAAGTGCTATAAATAGTAGGAAGAGAAAAATAGAAAGAGAGCACATATTAGATAATATGAACTATTTCTACAGCCAAGTTATCGATTGTACAAATGTAACTAATATGGCTAAAAAATAGTGCACAGAATAGGGGACAAAGTAAAAGGTGAAAAGTTACCACATAGAAGAATCCTACCTCTTTACATGCCTTGTCCAATTGCCTTATAACATCTTGTAGTTCTTTGTCATCAATCATTGTTGGATCATCAATCTTTTCCAAGTAACCACTAATATCTAAATTCATGTGTAAATAATGAGGAAAAAAAAGAACGAAGGGATAGATATCGTTATACAAATAAAGAAAAGAAAAGAATAAGCTAAAAAAAAGCAATGGTAAAAATTGCTAGAAAAATTAAGAAATCAAAGTCACGTCAGATCTGAATTCGAAGAAGAGATCGAAACAAGTTAATTAGTACAGAGGAGATGAGATCAGAGAAGTGTGCCGGTACTATGACAGGAATAGTTTGGAAATCAGAATCCATGGCTTTCGGATCGGCGAAGACGAGTACACGCGGAGGACGAAGCTGTTGGGCTTATTAAGGCGGACGATGAAGTTGTGGGACTTATTAATGCGGACGATGAAACTGTGGTGAGGCGAGGCAGGCGGGCGGGTTTCCTTTTTACGGGTAGTTTGCGTTTTAACTTTTATTTTTTGCTTTTTACTTTTTAATTTTTATTTTTTCCTTTTTGCGGCCCGTTTACTTTTTAACTTTTATTTTTTTTTTTTTGCTTTTTTCTATTTACTTTTTACTTTTTAATTTTTGTTTTTTGTTTTTTTTTTTCTTTTTTGCGGCTACCGACTATTTTTTTTTTAATTTTTATTTTTACCTTTTTACGGTTTGTTTTTTTACTTTTTACTTTTTTACTTTTGCGCTGGCTTACTAAAAGCGCCACCATCTTCTAAAAACAACTGGAAAGAAATTTAAATCTGATTGTCTTTTCGCCATCACCCACTGAATTTAATTTATGCGAGGCAGCAATTTCTTAAATAAACAGTCCAGTGCACCAAATCTTAGTTAGGTAACAGAGCAACTCAGTGACCTTATTATATATAGAATTTTTAAAATTGTTTACAAATTTATATTAAAAACCTTTATATAAAAAGAATTTGACCCATTGTCATAGGCACGAGGCAGTGCACCCTCAGATCCCAGCAATCCCACATGACCCTTCTCGGCCATCTGCCAGGGACCCACGTGTTGTGTAGACCCGCCAAGCGGCACTTTGGCAGTATATGCACGATTGTTCGACATGCATCTCAATTCTGTGTGGGTGCCGGATAAGCTAACTTAGAATATCTTATATCTCCATGGTAACCTTAATTAATGAATACTTTCTTTTAAAATTTTGTAAACAATTAAAGTTTGAGTAGTTAATCATATAATATACCCGCCAACAACACCATCTCATCTCGGATTGTAAAAATTGAGGTACCCTTTAGTTTAGGAGTTTAGGTATAATTAAGGAAATAGAATAATGTGTTAGATAATAGATTTGAGAATGATAATTTTAGAATCATTCATAAATAATAGAGAATGAACAACACTAGAGTAAAGTGATGGATTTAGAATTTATTCTCATCTTTATGAATATTTTCTTTTTGCTTCTTGATGTGATTAAAAATATTTATGAATTTTAATTTAGGATTATTTTTAATTTAGGATTAATTTGAATTTAATGATTAATTAATAATTGGTAGGTTAATTATTACTAAATAATTAGGGATTAATTATTAATTAGTATTAATTGACGTAACTGAATAATTGGTTTAATCTGAATTTAATTTAGGATTAATTAAAATAATTAACTAATTAATTAGGGATTCATGATTGATTGAGTTTGAAATGATTTGAAATTAATTTATTAATTATGGATTAATAATTGAGTGAATTTTAATTGATTTGAAATTAAATAAAATAATTGTTTAATCTTACTATATTATTAAGAATTTGATGTCAATATTAACTAAATTCCAATTAATTTGGTGAAGTCTACGATCAATTACAGGTATTATTGAGGGGGTGATTGGGCCCGTTCTTGATGTTTGGTAGATGGGAATAAGATTCAATGTATGAGTTTCATACTCTCAATTTCATAACCCACACCCCCTATATCGCTAAACTCATTTCCTCCTCAATCAAACTCATTATCATTCCGATTCCCAAATATATATCAAGCGGCCATTGAAATTTTTTTCTCATTAATCAATTTTTTATCTAGAATTCGAGACTCATCTGCAGCGTATTATTGAAAACTTTTCTCATTACAATCTATGATTTAAAGTTCGAGACTCATGTATAGCATATTATTGGAAAATTTTCTAGGTATTGCAATACTATGTTCTCTTTATTCCCACATCTTGGAATTAATAACACCGCAAGTAAAGAAACTTCTATAAATACATTAGGTCGGTAATATTAAAAAACTCAGCTTTCTCGGCCTTTTGGCCAAGATTAAGTGTTGTGAAATAATAAATTAAATTAATTTTTTGTTGTGATGAGAGTATAGTAGTTTGCTTTGGGTTTCTCGAGCTTCCCCTTTGCATTGTACTACTACTATATGGGCTCGTCGCATCCATACTAAATCTAATTTATCTCTAATTTATCTTATTCATCTATTATATTGCACATGCAACGCGTGTGCGATAACTAGTTAATTAATAATTGATTGATTGAATTTGAATTGATTTAAAATTAGTTTAATTAAGGATTAATTATTAATTAGTAATAATTAAAGTAATTAATTAATTGTTTTAATTTCAAATTTAATCTAAGATTAATTAAAATAATTAATTAACTAATTAATCACTTTAATTCAAACTTAATTAATTATTTTAATTAAATATGAAATTAATTAACTAACCAATTACTAAATTTTAAATTAATTAATCCTAAACTAAATAAATTAATCAATTACTTTATTTAATAATAATTAATTATTAAACCATATAATTCAAGTGAATTAATTAATTAATCAATTATTTTAATTAATCTCAAATCAATTCAAAATGAATTAATCAATTAATCCTAAGTTAAATAAATTAATCAATTTCTTTAATTAATACTAATTAATAATTATTAAATCTTAATTTAAAAATAATTAAATAATCAATCAATCATTAATTTCTAATCTCAACGTATAAATCAAACAACATTATTATAATCACTAAACTCATTCTTATTACAATCATAAATTTATTGATTGACTTAGACTAATTAACTTAGACTAATTTTAATTAAATCATAAATTTATTGATTATATTTATTTTGATTTGAATCAAATTAGTTTGGTTAAACCAACAAATAATTTGAACCAGACGTCTATCTAATTGAACTAAAATTAATAAAATAATAATTTAAATCAAATCTCATTTAAAACTAATCTAATTATAACCCATTTAATTAAGTTTAATCCATTAGATTAAATCTAATGATGGATAAAATCTGGTTCAATTAATTTAATTTCCTCATGCTTTAATTAATTGAGACCAATAAATTTAATAACATGCACATGCATGCTTGCATACGGTAGACACTTTAATGTTAACACATGCATGCATTGATGATCAGTTAACATTAAAGTGTTTACTGTATGTGTAAAGTGTGATGGATCAGTTAAAATTAAAGTGTTTACTGTATGTGTAAAGTGTTTACTGTACGTTGCCACATAGAACACTTTAATGTTAACACATGCAATGCATTGATGGATCAGTTAACATTAAAGTGTTTACTGTATGTGTAAAGTGTTTACTGTACATTGCCACATACAGTAGACAATTTAATGTTAGCACATGCATGCATTGATGGATCAGTTAACATTAAAGTGTTTACTGTACATTGCCACATACAGTAGACAATTTAATGTTAGCACATGCATGCATTGATGGATCAGAAAACTTTTAAAGTAGAAGAAAAAAATATATAATAATAAAAAACTTGCTTTTACTTCTCATCACCACAAAACCTAAATGTATCATCGACCCTTTTCCTTTATATGCCGGTGCCGCCGCTGCTTGTCATCACTAACATCTGCCGCTTCACCGTCAATCCCGATCTCGTTTAAAGTAGACAACATATCATTACACGACTGTGATCTCCCTCATCGACGGTGGTAGAGATGGCGACGGCTTGCTTCCTCCGTTATGCGGTCGCT
This sequence comes from Kaempferia elegans, assembly GCA_037974815.1. Lineage (NCBI taxonomy): Eukaryota > Viridiplantae > Streptophyta > Magnoliopsida > Zingiberales > Zingiberaceae > Kaempferia > Kaempferia elegans. The sequence goes on along the minus strand of JBBPFQ010644399.1, from coordinate 2,931 downwards.
GGACACAAGAGGAAATCGCAACGCGCCGTTGCGATTTCCCAGCGATTGCATGCGATCGAGGCACCCCCATTCTTCAGAACCCAAGCATTTACTGGCATCTTCCATCACCCAGCGATTGCGATTTCGCCTAGCAAATAGAACGAACAATGCAAAAGGCGTAAAATGGAGGAGATTTAGAGGTAAGGAACTGACAAATTTATTTTCAGTCATTGCTAATCTAATCGTTCTTAAAATTATGCATTCTTACAAAAAGTTTTCTCTGATACCATGGTAAACTATTGAATGCATGATATGAACTGCAATATAAATCTGAAATTGCAAACACTTACAGTGATTGTGAGGAAGAATTTTGTTCTCAAAGTCTGAAGAACAATTACAAACTGAACTGCTCTTGCAAGTTCACAAACCAAATCAATCTCAACAGTAAGTGTTCTTCTCTCGTTCAATAAAACAACACACCGATTTGCCCTCTTCTTCTTCTCTGTTTTTGCACTTGGACGCATTTAATAAAGGGGAATGGGAGGTGGGGTATGTGGGCAGTTAAAAATTGCCCACACCTCCTGCTTTTCTCCATGTCCAACAGAAGGGATTACTGTCCTCTTCCTCGCCATCGAAGAACAACTGCCCATTGCTCTTCTGTGATCCAAACATTTGAAATCCTTCGCCATCGTCCACCACCTCCTCTGTGAAGCTGAGATCCCAAGAGTACCTAATCTTGAATTTTCAATGACGATCTCATCCACAGTCAAATTTAAATGAGGCATTTCGTCCTCGTAGAAACTTGAAGAAGAAAATGATCCTTGATCATCCTCGCTAAAATCGCCACAATCATCCATTTCCAAGAAGGCTGTGTTCCATCCTAACTGCAATAGTTCTTCACCGACCTCCGCATTCTCCACCCATAGCCAAGGGACCCAAATATCAGCCTGGCATACCCGAGCTGTCAGTCCAACCCCTACCACCACTGTCCTTAGATCAGCCTCCCTCGCCCAGCCTGACCATTTAGGCTTTAGCTAGGAAAAATCTGAGTCGTCCGACACAAGAAACAACTAATCAATTCCACACACATCGTGTGTTGCATCTGCCTTTTGAGGGGGTCTATCTTAAAGTCCTCCCATGTATCCTATTTTTGGTAAATCAACGGAGTTTTTATCTACTAAATGATATATTGACACTGGAGCAATTCATCATGTCATATCACATTATGATAGTTTATCAAAAATAATGTTATATTGTGGTTCAGATACGGTACAAGTAGGCGATAACTCAGGTTTACAAATTGCTAATCTTGGAAATACATATATTCATTTATCTAATCATACTTTTCACATGCGCAACATTTTTCATGTTCTATCTATTATTAAAAATTTGCTCACTACAAGTCAGTTTTATCTTGATAACAATATCCTTTTTGAATTTTATCATGATCATTAAATTATTAAAAATAGAGGAGCATGTATTATCATATTTTATGGGGGAATAAAAAAATGACCTATATTATCTTCAAATCTCATTAATCAAAGTTTTTATTGGTAAACACACAAATAAACCAGCGTGGCATGTTCGACTTAGTTATCTTTCTCTTCAAATTATTCCGTCGATCATCAATAAGTATGGTTTACTTATCTCCTTTACCTCCACTCCATCTCGTTCATATAGGGCATGCATGAAATCCAAAAGTTATAAGTTACCTTTCTCTTCCTCTAATCATGTTTCAGAATGTCCCATTGAAATTGTAGTTGTGTGACCTGGTGGTCATGCGTTTGAGTCGTGGAAATAAACTCTTGCAATGTAGATTGTTACAAAGCATAAATTCTTCATTTACAAGTTTTATCAAAGCTTTACTTCTACTCATGTTTAGAATACTACCTTCCTTGTTTTATCCTTGCTATAGAATTCCTGATGAGGCCTTATTAGCAACCCATGTAGTATATATATTAAAAAATATCTGTGAATTTAATATGGGAGAATAAAGCAAAAAATGATACAATCAATATCTCAAACTGCATAGATAGACAGTTGTATTTATCCTCTTTAGTTTGATAAACAAATTAATGTTAAAAAATGTTTAAAATAAGACACAGTCGGTCTAATCTTCAATAAATTTTCTAAGAAATTTATTAGGCATAGATGCTATGTATACATGAGTTACAATACTCTTTGAAATAAAAAGTAACTTTGTATCAGCCAACACTCTCATCTCTCCACATTACCCTCACACCTCTCACATCTCTTCCCATGTATTCCCCTCTATTCCTAATCCTTACACAAGTAACATGCATCACTCTTGAGCAATGGTAACCTCACATGTGACCAATCACTTCACCAATTCTATTCCTCCCTTATCTTAGATCTAACCTCATGTCCATCAAGTGTGCAAGACTTAGTATAAAATTCAAAAATTGAGGTATTAAAATTAGATGACGTACTTGATAGATCAAGCATGAAGCTCTGTGGAGCTTCAAACTCATGAATTGTCATTAAACTTAGAGAAAGAACTGAAGACTCATATGTTTGAATTGCAATCTTTTGAAATTTTTCAGGTGGAAATTAATGTAATGGTAGCTTCAAAGCAAAATTTTTATTAGGAAGCTTCATTCTAGGAGATTAGGAGACTCAAAGTTTGTCTTAGGCTTTGGAGTTTACCCTGAACATTGTGTTGACCAAACTGAGATAACCCTAAATCTACCTTCCATTGAATGTGTGTTGACTCTAAAATTTTATTGTCTATTGATTTTTTTTCTTTTTTGAAATATGAGTTAACCAAGCATTTTTTGGCAGGTCAAAAAAAAATTCTGAGGCGACCTAAGTTCTCAAACGTTGAGAATTCAACAATTGGTATTAAAAGTTTGGTTGACTCAAAACTTTTGTATAATTAACAAAACAGATAAAAGTGACCATTAAGGATTCATTTAAAATCTATTTTGATGG
>JBBPFQ010644398.1:0-28032 GCA_037974815.1 Kaempferia elegans | reverse complement strand
TCTGAATTGGTTTTGTAAGTTAGTAGGGAATTGGAATTCAATTCCTTACCCAATTCTTACTAAAAATTAATACCAAAGGATGAAATTGAATTCTAATTCTTGATGGAATTAAATTCCATCATATACCAGCTGATTTTTAATAATTCAGTTAAACAAAAAGAATCTCTCTCTGATTCGAAATCATATTGAATAAATGATTTATAATCATGTTTTATTACAAACAATAAATCAATTTATCTAAATTAATATGTCGTAATTTCGATTTGTTACAAAATTAAATATATAATACATGATCTACCCTAACCATTGTGAATGATTTGGTACAGAGATTTCCTAGGAAGTAGCTTCGGTTGGACGGACTCGCGGACCCTTTTCTCTCGGTCTTTCATCTCTTTCTCTCTCCTCTCACATTCGTTATCCCCTTACTTTTCGCTTCTTCTCCTTTCTTAGATTGCCATCCAATCTCTAGGTTTGCTTGCACTAATACCCCAAAAGATTGATTCTGGAGAGGAGGTAAGATTGTCATTTTGATGAATCGTGATCCTTTGACGCACTTATTATTGTTCCAATATCTTTTATTCATTTTTTATTGCTCCGAGAAATGAAATCTTTTTAAGGTTTTTGATTCAGTTTCTCCCTTCGTTGGTATCCGCCCACACGCGGATCCTTAAGGTACTTTGCCTCCTCTCGAGTGTTTATTCGGATCGGGACCGAAAGATTGCAACTTTTCGTGGAAGATTGATTCAATGGGAAGGGTGAAACTGAAGATAAAGAGGTTGGAGAATAACAGTAGTCGGCAGGTCACTTATTCGAAGAGGAAAGCGGGGATACTAAAGAAGGCAAAGGAGCTCTCCATTTTGTGTGACATCGATCTTCTTTTGATCATGTTTGCGCCTAATTCAAAAGCTACTATATGCGTCGGAGATCGCAGGTAAATGTTTTTTTCCCCTCTTGATCAATTTACATACTACATTTACATTTGAGAATGTTGATCTAATATTTAACTAAATTGAAATATGTCCCTTTCACGACAAGATCATTGGATTGAATCTCTGTGCACTTATTTATCTCTGGAAGGAACTAGCCTTATTCCCTTGAATTAATGGTCTATTAGTGTATATTTATTTTTCTCACTTGTAATTTATTACTGAAATATGTCCAAGATATTGTTGACTTTTCCTCAATGTTAAGTTATTGAATTTCTCATCATTGTAAATAATCTCATCTAATCACATTAAGTATTTTAAAATTTATATCTATTCGCAATCATCTTAATCAATCATAAAAATTCATCTAATGTTTTAGTACTTGAAATTGTAAATAATCATCTTTTTCTTACTTTTAAATGTTTTTTAAAAGGTGCATGCTAGTTTTCTCTCAAGATACCCAAAGCGAAACCCTCTTAATGTTTTTTTTTTTTAAATACTATGAGACTTATATTTGGATGAATAGCCTGGCTTAATAACCACTCTTCAAAACCTAGCTAGCATTCTCCCCTTTGATGATATTTAATGACTTCTTAATAGTTTGTATTTTGTCAATTGGAAAACCAGGCCATACTTTAACAAATTAAGCCCTAACTTTTAAAAGTGAAAAATGACTTCAAGCATTCTTAATTTTATAATGGGCTAATCATTAATATGATGTTAGATTCTCAATTATGTTCAACTAATGAAGCTATCTTTATTTTTTTGTTGAGGCATGTGGTTTGTGACTAGGCATGCGATCCAATTACCATGGGTCTTCTTTGACTTTTTCAACAAAGGATCCCTCAAATTTACCCTACTAACTTTAAAAATTTACAATTATCATCACTTGTAATATTATATAGCAACTACTTAGGAATGTTTTTTTAATGTTATTCAACCTCGCCTATATTTGAACAAATTGTGATCTAAACCACCCTATAGACCATTTACTTTTACTTTTGTTTTGTCAACTAGCAATATTGAGAAGGTTATTGAAAGGTTTGCTCAAGTATCTCCACAAGAAAGGGCAAAAAGGTATGCATCTATTCTCATTGATTTTGCTTTATGTTTCTTCCTTACCATGACTTTTCAATGAGAATCTTTGTCTTCCTAATTTGATAGGAAATTAGAGAGCCTTGAAGTAAGTTTGTTTACCATTCTACATTAACCATCAAAAAATGAGTATGATCATTCCATCTTTTTTTTTTTTGGAGAAGACTGAATTCACACAATTAAGTTGTTTGCACATTTTAAAATTTTATCTTTTCTTTAGGCTCTTAAGAAAACGTTTAAGAAGTTGGACCATGATGTCAATATCCAAGAGTTCCTTGGTCCAAGGTATTGTTTATGTTTATATAATGTATTTGTTTTTTGCATAATAGTTCTAACATAATTTATTTTTTCTTACAGCGAAGAATCAATTGAGGTATGACATTGAAATTTATCCCTCCATCAGCATTGAAAAATAGTGTAAAATTTAATTTTAGCCTTTTGATGTTTAGTCTAAGTTTCTATTTGACCTTGAAATTTTAAATATGTCTTATGCATAATCATATCCAATTTTAAATTGTAATTAATGGTGTATAACTAATTAGATTTAGTTTACTAAAGATTAAAGGAAAATTGAGACACTTAAAACTCACTTGTCAAATTGAGGCTTAATCTAAACTTTAAGGGGGCATACTAAAATATCCCTTTTAATATACCTTTCTGATCCTTGATATATCTTTTTGCAGGATCTAACAAATCACTTGAGGTCATTGCATGGTCAATTACTAGAAGTACAAAAAAGATTAAGGTGCTTTTTTTTAAAAATTTCTATCCTCCTTCCTACATAAATTAGGGTTTGCTAAAACAATTAGTTACTTTTTATCTTAATAAGTTGTGCCTTGATTGTTCATGGTGATAATTCATAGTTCATATGCAATTGTATGCTAGAGATAGTTCTACTATGTTACATTACTTGTCATATAACATCAAACAATTGGGTAGCTAGATTTAGTAGATTATAACTTGCCCAAAGGGAAGGCTTCAAATGTATCTTTCTACTTGTGACATTTTTACATATTCATTAACTGTGCTAAATAACTTAACTATTTGTTAATGTGTGATTTATGATAAAGGTGGTGTGCCAACCCAATATCCTAAAGTGAGCATTGTTTAAGTTGTGGTCATTATGCATAATCATGGATAATTGTGTACAAATAAGTGAAGACTAAAGAAAGATTTGTTATGCAACCAAAGAATAGACACTTGGATTACCACCGGAAGGCCTTGAGTTTGGAAAGATGTTTATTGTGTAGTATGTCCTGACCAACCCAATAGTTGTTGGGAATGTCACGAAGGAAGAGGAGGACAAGGATGCCTAAGGGAGCCATGTTGTTTGATTTTTTTGTGAAGATTACAAATAATATGGCTAAATTAATCTTGACCCAGTACCTCCCTTCTTGGGTGGTTTAGTCATTTAATTAATGTTTTATCTTGCTTATAAGATATCTACTAGTAAAAAAATAATAGAAGGTCAGGATAACTACATAAAAGAAAATAAATCATAGAATCATAGTTAGGTAATATGAGAATGGTTCTAAATTGTAATTTGTAAGCGGATTAGTTAATGCCAATAAATAAGAAGAAGAAGAAGAAGAAGAAGAAAAATAGATACCTAGTATTGTACAAAACCATTTCTTAATGTGTGTTTTGTGAATAACACACTAACTTGTAGGAATATTGCTTTTTTGATATGATATATATATAGAAAGAATAGATTTCTTTTGCATATCTTATTTTCTCTTTTGGCCATCTTTTTCCTCCTTTATCTTCCACATCAACAAAGTTTCATTCGATAAGAAAATCTTGAAATGATGTTGAATACTTCAAAACACTTATATTGTTATTATTAATGGATTATGATCAAGAGTGGTTTACAATTACAACTTTACTTTTCTATTTCAGTTGTTGGGCCGATCCAGATAAGATTAATAACATAGACCATATTAGAGCTATGGAACAATCACTCAAGGAATCCCTAAACCGAATTCAGGCACATAAGGTACTAAAATACCTAAACTCAGCATCAATTGCCTGGTAAATGCATCATCTCATAGTATATTTTATCATGTCTATTGCAAATTTCATATACATATTAACTTGGCCAAATACCTCTCACTTGAGTCTCAACCCAAAATATTGTTTTATTTTAACATCTTCTAAAATTATTTTATTTTTTCCATCTTGACAGGAAAATTTTGGGAAACAACTTATTTCTGTAGATTGCAATGGCCAAGTATACTCTTTTTTTTTTTTTTTGCATTTTCATCACTATGGAAAGTAATTGATGCATATTTACAGTTCCAAAATGACATGCATTTGCCATTGGGACTAAGCTATGCACAAGGAGCCTCATCAGTGTCATGGTTGCATGACACTGATTGTCAACAATTAATGCTTCCACAAGATGCTAATTTGATATCTCAGAGGTGAGAAAATAATATGTTTTACTCTAAAATCATCCTTTATTTATAAGTAAGGTTTGAAATTTTCGATAGTTTTGATCATAGTTTTTCCTTTCATTGTAAATATAACTCATTGATTCTTTGTGCATGTTCAAGAACTAGACTCTGTTTACTTCTAATGAATCTTAGTGTAGGAAAGTAAGGATGACTTCACGATCTAATTCCTAATTTTTTTATTTGTATATTTTGATGTCTTAAGATCTGTACTTGTGAAAGTCGATGAAATGATTCTCAATTTGTGAATTGTTATTTTTCCTTGTAGGAACGTAAGATGCTCCTCAGATACAGGTCTTCCTGATTATCCTGTTTACTTCAACACAGATAAACAAACAGAGACCAATGAACTAGTACCAGAGGAATCCCTCCATGGTTTTAGCCCAAATTCTTGTTTTAGGCTACAACTAGGAGCACAATTCCCCTACCAAACGTATGGTCATACTTTGTTGAATGAAAGGATGTTCAAGCCCGAGGTAGATCATAGTTTACAGGAACACACTCTTGATTATCAAGTGAATCATTTCGAGACACCCGGTCCCGGTTATGATGCTAGCTTTCAAAATTGGGCTTCTACATCTGGGAATTGTGAAGTTGCAATATATGATGAAAGGTCATACACCCAAGTGAGTGTTCTGAAACAATAACCTTATACTCTCATAGTTGGTTCACTATAAATGAAGTATAAAGTAACACCACAAGTCGCATATAAATTATTGCTAGAATCGAGATGTTCCAATCACGATTGTTAAGTTCTTTGAGTCATTCTTAATCTCAAAATTTTACAATGACAGTATTTTGATGTCATTTTGCAGCAACAATAACCAGAAGGAAGTCCCATCTCATTGTCGTATTGTTACTATTGCAAGATTTCATTCTCAAATTCTTTACTCTTCGTTGCAATGGAAAACAGATGAAGCTTTGAGTTGTGGTGACTCCATCTCCTTCACAGAAGCCGTGATCCTAGAAAAATAGATGATACGAAGTGGGATTATATACTGTCATGTATATTTTTATTAGGAAAATTAAGCATCTCTCCTGTAAAAAAAAAAAACATATATTTGGTCTTTCATTATGTTTAAGTTCTTTCTACGTAGATCAGGAGGTTTTCTCCTCTTGTAAATTTTCTTATGTACGTATTTTGTATACTTATTGTAACACTAAGAAGTAATCGGGTTTAATAATTTATACACAAACTTAAAATAAATTACTATTCATTTTTTTTAACTTGAAGGTCTTTATAACTTTCCTTATGAATGAATATATTTCTATTGATTTTTTAAAGATCATTTTAAATTTATATCTTTTTATTTTGAAAGAAAAATAAAATTAATATGATATGCCTTAATTTGTAGTATAAAAGGCAATCAGCGTGAGTTGGCGCTGCCACCCACGATGCGGCGTTTTTGATGAAGTCACAGTCGCACCAAACCCTTCCGTCCACCGTTCCTTCTCCCGTTTGTTCAGCTTACTCGAGTCCCGTCACCGCCCTGCTGGTACACGCCAGCATTATGGTAAAGAGGCTACACGGTTCTCCGCGCCTTCTCATGTCCCAGCGGGCTTGTCCCGAGATGGGAAAACGAAGAGGCAATTATTCAGTGGATGCTAAACCTGTATGGTGTTTAGTCGTGACAGGGAATACTACTTTCAACTCGACCCGAGAATAGGGCGGTTATTTTCCATTGCCACCCCCCTGCTTTCAAGCGAAGCAACTACTCCGTCCGCCATTTCTCTCTCTCATCCACGGAGAAGAAGTGGGCGAGCGATGCGGCGGAGGGTAGCACCGGATTCTTCTGCGATGGTAGCGGGAGGAGGAGGCGGGGGAGGGTGGGCAACGGAGGCGGAGCGGCAGGAGCAGGTGCAGCTGTTCTCCGCGATCAGCAACGGGGAGGACTTGGGCCCCTTCGTCCGCCGGGCGTTCGTCTCCGGACGGCCGGAGTCGTTGCTTTCCTCCTTTCGACACTTCTCTAGATCGAAGGAGTCGGAGATCGAGGAAGTGTGCAAGGCGCACTACCAGGATTTCATCCGCGCTGTGGACGATCTGCGCTCCCTTCTCAAGGACGTCGACTCGCTCAAATCGGCCCTGGATGACTCAAACACCGCCCTCCAGTCCGCCGCTGGCCCTCTCCTCGCTGCTCTCGATTCCTACCTTGAGGCCCGCGCTGTCGCCGACAATCTCTCCGCCGCCCTAGATGCCGCCCAGCTCTGCAGTCGTCTCTTCGCGCACCTCGCCCGCGCCAACGAGCATCTCGAAGCAGACCATCTGTACCTTGCGCTGCGCGCCGTCGCAGCCGCCGAGCGGGACTACCTCCCCTCCACCACTCACCCCACTATTCGACGCATGCTTCTCCGCCTCATTCCCGCTGTCCGTGCCCATGCGGAACGCAAGATCTCCATGGAGTTCTCTGATTGGATGGTCCAGATCCGCGTCGCGAGCCGCCACCTCGGCCAGATCGCTATTGGTCGCGCATCCGCTGCACGCCAGCGCGAGGAGGAGCTACGCGCTCGCCAGCGCCAAGCAGAGGAGCAGGGTCTCCTCCGATCCAGCTCTGTCACGTCCACTCCTGCCCTCCGCGATAACACTTACTCCCTCCGAGTTGAGGAGGATGATGATTGGGCCGGCGACGATGCGGATGATCTCGCAGCAGCAGCAGCCGCTGCTGCTTCCTCGGAAGGCAGTACTCCGGGACTCGATCTCACCCCTCTCTATCGAGCCTATCATATCCACAAAACCCTCAGCCTCGAGGAGCGCTTCCGGAGGTACTATTTCGAGAACCGCAAGTTGCAGCTAACCTCAGACTTCCAAGTCTCCTCTTTGACCCCGTTCCTCGAATCGCACCAGACCTTCTTCGCTCAGATTGCTGGCTTCTTCATAGTAGAGGATCGAATCCTCCGCACGGGCGGTGGCCTCATCGCCAGACCCGACGTTGATGCTCTCTGGGAGATTGCCGTCAACAAGATGGTGTCTGTGCTTGAGGACCAATTCTCCCGTATGCAGACGGCCAACCACCTCCTTCTCATCAAGGACTACGTCAGCCTATTCGGCGTCACCCTCCACCGCTATCGATATGCGGTTGACCCCCTCCTCAACGTTCTCTCCAAGCATCGGGACAAGTACCATGACCTGCTCCTCTCTGATTGCCGCCGCCAAGTTTCGGAGGCCCTTGACGCAGATAAGTTTGCGCAAATGTTAATGAAAAAGGAGTACGAGTACTCAATGAACGTCCTCTCCTTTCAGATCCAGACATCCGACATCACTCCGGCCTTCCCCTATGTCGCTCCCTTCTCTTCCAGTGTTCCAGATCTTTGCCGGATCTCTCGATCCTTCATTGAGGACTCTGTCAGCTTCATGTCCCATGGAGGGCAGCTTGACATCTATCCTATTGTCAAAAAGTACCTTGAGCGACTCCTTATTGAGGTTGTCGACGGCTCCATTGTTCGGCTTATTGACTCTGGCGGGCTTGGTGTTTCCCAGGCAATGCAGGTGGCTGCCAATATGGCTGTCTTGGAAAGGGCCTGTGAATTCTTGTTTCGGCATGCTGCCCAGCTCTCAGGCATTCCACTACGTAATGCAGAGAAGGGAAGGAGGGAGTTCCCATTGAAGAAATCTCGTGATGCAACTGAACGTCTCCTGCTGGGGCTGCTGAGGAATAAGATTGATGATTTCATGATGCTGACAGACAGCATTAGTTGGCTGGGAGAGAGCCCACCACCAAATGGGAATGAGTATACCAATGAGGTGATCATATACCTTGAGACATTGGTTTCTACTGCACAACAGATATTGCCTATCAATGTTCTATGGAGGGTCCTTCAGGGGGTTTTGAGCCATATATGTGACAAGATCATTGGTCTTTTCATGAGTGATATTGTTAAGAGATTTAATTCAAATGCCGTGATAGGAATTGATATAGATCTGAAGATGTTTGAGTCGTTTGCTGAGAATCAATCTCACGTGTTCTTTGATTCTGATGATTCCTGTGCAAATGAGTTGAAGCTTGCATTGTTAGAAGCTAGACAGTTGGTTAATTTGCTCATGAGCAATAACCCAGAGAATTTTCTTAACCCGGTGATCAGAGAAAGGAGTTATAACAAGCTCGACTACAAGAAGGTGGTTACGATAACAGAGAAGTTTAGGGAATCATCAGATCGACTATTTGGAACTTTTGGTACAAGAGGGGCAAAGCAGAACCCAAAACAAAAATCATTGGATGCCCTAATAAAAAGGCTTAGGGATGCAAGCTGAACCAGTTCAACGGTAAGGTAAAACATGCTTCTTATCTACCCTTTTACCTGTGTGGTTTTGTGTGAATTACAGTATGGTTTATTTCCTTGCTTAGATCCTAGCATTACTATGATTCATAAAAGTTGTCAAATTCTTATCTTCTAGATGTATCTCTAGTTGTAAACATGATACTTTGTTTTAATAGACATTTGATTTTGATTCATGATTACCTACTAATTTGTTTATAATGCAAATGCAAATTGCAATTTTTTTAGATTTTTTTTTTTTTTGAAATGCTTGGTAGATTGCTTTTCTAAGTTGAACTTTATTTTGAGAATATTTCTTTGTCAATAAAAACAGTTGTATGTAATGTTATGATGTAATCCATGTTTTAATTGATACTGAATCCTTTAAAGAAAATAGGTTACTTTGTGGAGAATATTTATTGTTATGTTGTCAATATTATGTCAATCCTAAATCCTGATATCTTAAGTGCTAGATTGAAAATTATGTGTTAGTTAATTGTTTATGAGGCTTAATGAGTCTATTATTATTGTGGAATCTAGATTTAGGACCTTGATGATAACATTAAAGCCTTATTTACTTGGATGAAAGTTAGGAAGGGGAGAGAAAGACATAAATTTACATACAGACCTCCATTATTCATGTACATTTTTGTATCACTTTCCCTTGACTCCCTCATTTCTTTCATCCATGAAACTGGTCGTAAGTTTAAGTATGATAACCCTCAATTCAGTTCGTAAAAAGAAGACACAATTTAGTTGAGAATTTCTAAAAGGTGTAGAAAAAAGTTTGTGATGGTTTTGCTATTGCATTCCCATTTCAGAAGTCCTATTGGTGAATTTATTTAGAAAAAAGTGAAAGCAGTAATATTTGATAATCACAACTTTTGAGTGTTGTTGAGTAACTTTATCCTATGTAAATACGTACTTAAATTTTTTTAAACTTTAAGTAGAACAAATATAATAAAAAAGAACTATACTTCTTTAAAATTTTGAAATTTACATATCTAGTTAATTAGATTATTATTGTGTATTACAATATGTCTTTTAGCTTTTATGTTTATCATTGTCTTACAAAAATTGGCACTTCACTAGTCAAAATTAGTATCCTCTTCGTAGTCTTTAATAATTTAGTATTATCATTTTTCTACAAAATATCTTTATTAATTTTAATAAATTTAGTAAATTTTCTTGAATCTAATTGTTAATGTAATATATTAAATTTAATCAATACATAAACAAACTTTTAAATAATAGAAGTAAACTGTAATTTGGCATCACATTATTTTTAAGTTATTTTTATTGGCATAAATATACTACATGTGATCAACTCTTCAAATTCTCATATCATAATTTTACAATGACACAATGCCTTTTTCTTTACTATAACTAAAATGGTTTTTGCAAGTTAACTTTAACTTCTATTGCGAAAAACACAATCTTTCTTTACCATGCAGAACCCAAAGTGCATTGAGGTTGAGGTATAAAATGCATTTTGCAAAGACACTTTGAGTTCTCAATTCCATGTTGCATCTCTGAATGCAAATGCAATTGCTCATTCGTGATTTCTTTAGTTATCATTTTCCTTAAGAAACCTTCAAGATTAAATAAAAGAAAATTCTAAGACTTCAGACAGCAAAAAAACAACTTTTACCTAGTGGAAACAATATAATACATTTCATTTATGGCTGGTTTAGGAAATAGGTTTCAGTAAGATTTCTCAAGATCATATTGAACATTGCTAGATCTCTATAATGTTCTTCTGTATAAGAGATTTCTTTTAGTTGCTTATTGCTAGTTGCAGTAGTTTAAGCTAATGGCAGTTAGTTACATTTACTAAGACATATCAATAGTTAATAATGTTCAAGGTAATTGGGACGGTATCAGATGTAATAAACGTCCAATTTGTTTCTTGTGCAGTTGTGCTTATTGAATTGTTTTTTCTTTTTTGCCACTTGAACTACCTTAGATCTATTTCTTAATAGCTCATTTTTTTTTGTCTTTTTCATTCGTTTTTTTTTTTGCGTGTATCTTCCCTATGATTGTCTCACCTTTTTTAATGGTGTATTGTTCATAAGATTTAACGTTTATTTTTTAGTTGGTATTATTTATCTATCTTGTCGAATAATTTGATCCATGGAAATTTTACGAGAAAATGGTCAATCAATCCAGTAATTTTAAATTAATTATCTGTTAAAAAATTATATTAATTTATCGAAATAAATTTATTTTTTATATATTTAAAAAATTACAAAACAATTGTTAGATAGGAGATAACAAGTTGTTCGAAATTGAGAGTTTTAAAATTTATGATCACTTTTGTAAAACAATGGAATGATTGAAAGAGATATCTTACATATAATATATAATACAAGTAGAATGATTTAAATGGAGGAGATCGTCGAGCGGATGTGTGGACATATGAGAATAGATAGAATAAGAAATGAGAGCATCAGAGAGAGTTAAAAATTATATCTATTGAAAGAACATTTTATGAGACACATTTAAGATGATAAAGTCTAAACAAAACTTTATTAAAAACAATAAATAAAATTTATTCAATTATAGAGGAAGATATATGTAATAAAATTTAATGGTATAAAAAGATTTATATAGTCAATATCATGGATTTAGTTTCAATTAGAAGAGGCCCTCTATGCTTGAGGGCAAAGATTTAACGTTTATGTATGATTGATATATTGTGTTATGATCAAAACTTGATTTATTCGAGCAGAAACTTACACGAGCGAACTTTCCCTATTTTTAATCCGCAAAAATTTTCTTCGAAAGCATCATGTGGATGAGTACGTAAATATACATTAAAAAGAGAATTCCATTTCTACCACGACAAATTAAGAGATAAATTTCTCTGTTATCAATCTAAGAATATCGAATTATGAACCGTCCGTTACAAATCCTTCCCTGACGGTTGTTAAAAAATCTTCAATGACCAAATCAATCACCTCCAAAATTAATCAATATAAATTAAAAAAAAACAATAATAATAATAATAATAATAATAAATAATTCTATCTTACCCTTCAGCACTTTTCCTCTAATTAGGTGTCACATACCATAATTTTAGAATGAAAAAAAAAACAATCTAAGCTAGCAATATCTTGATCATTACAAAACCAGTGGATGCGACCACCGTATACTTGTTGAGTTGCTTGACAACTGTCAAACAACGTAGAGAAAGACAAGCTCACACAAAAAGCCTAGAACCAATATGGACACCAAAACAATTCACAGAAAAAAGCACGTTACCTCTGCTGAGAGAATATTTGTAACATCTTATAATCCATATGTATATATATATACGTGGAGATAATTCAATGGATGCACACTGTTCCATCTTTTCCCAATATCCAACACTCCTTGTGTACTGTTAGTTCATTTCTCAAAACAGAGCACTTTTCATTTGCCTCCATGGTTCACTAAATCTTCCCATTCTATCCCTTGCTCTGAAGACGACTTCAGCTAAAACTCACGCCGACGCTTCTTATTCAGTATTATTTTCACCCTTTCAATCAGCTTTTAATCTAAGAATCTCCTTAGCAGTCCTCTTCCTGAAGTATGGCATGTTTTCCTGCGAAAAGGGCGTAGAATTGTGAAATGTACGACCACCAGTACGAATAAAACCAAGACTATAATCTGACAGCTTCACCAGGTAAAGGGATAGGTGATGATCATATAACTCAGTTTAAGGAAGTACCTGCTGAAAAAAGAGGTTTAAACCACGGCTGTAGAAATCTGTATACTTGAGCATGAACATTCCACAATCCCACCTATTGATATAAACAATTATTTTCAAATTATTCAAGGTAAACAAAAATAAAGATATATTAAGTTGAACTGCCATCAATCAAATAGGACCAACACAGACGCATAACAGCTCGGTTTGTACTAACTGCAGTGATGGAAATTAACTAATCAAACAGAAGAAAGTATCAGTCCTTCCTTTTTCTTTAGGTGAATAATGGTGCATTGGTGCTTCAGAAGATGACTAGATCCTACTATTAGGTGAAGATTTTCCTTTCAATGTAGATTAGATATAGAAAATTCATCAGTTAAGAAATGCCAATTAATCAAATTGACTCCACAAAGATTATACAAAGAATCATTATACTTTCAGGTCAAGCTTGATGAGTATTACTCAGGCTACTTTAAATATGATATTTCTGTTCTCAGGCTCCATCAACAATCCTCAACAAACAGGAAGACAGCATACATAGTGTAAATCTATATTTTTAATAATATTTAAATCCATGGATTAAAATTTCGATACGGGCGAAACATCTCATTCCGCCCACGGACTAGCAATGGCACACCGCAACACGTCCGGACGCATCACGCGGGCCTAGCAAAGCGTCCAGATACGTCACCCAGTCTCGTAGATGCCTCCGGACATGTCGTGCGGGTCGCACATGCTCACGGTCATCGTAGAACAGGTGAAACATGTGATTTCTTAGACTTTAATAAATATCGACCAGCGGGAATCCGAAACAATGATGCGCGTGGATGGGCAGTGGGAGAAGACATGGCGGTAAGAGGAAAACGAACTTAGGAATTTTAATCAAAAATTAAGTTAACATTCTAATCAACTCCTAACTAGGATAATCAAACATACTTTCTAAAATCCTAATCGGATTATCTCATTAAAATAATTAAAAAATTATTTTATTATAAATTTTTATTTATTAAATTAAATTAAGTTATAAATTTATTAATTTGAGTTAATAATTTTAATCAAATATTAGTTATGATTGAGATAATTTAAATAGACTTAATTAAAGGCTTAAAGCCTACTAAAATTATCTCATTAATTTAATATATATATTTTAATTATTTGTTATTTTTTATTTTAAAATATTTAAATTAAATATTTTATTTTAAATTAATACATTTTATATTAAAAAATAAAAATCAAACTATAGGCACGATACTGAAACTGTATAGTTCCAATCCATGAGCAAACCTCAACACGATTCGAGATTTTTTTAGTTGACATCATATATCTAACTTGCGCTGGGTGACCGGTCCAGCCCTACAAAAGTTTCCACCGGCCACTTAGTCAACCACCCAATATCTTCCAAACATAAAGCCCATCACGATTCAAAATTTTAAACCATGTTTAAATCAATTACATCAATTTTAATTTAGTTTCATTGATTCATCTTATCACTGCCACCTACAAATCTACTTAATTTCCACTTAATCAACTAGGCACTAAACTCAAGGTTTTCAAAATTTAAAATTCTCCTAAATTATATACTTTTTTTTTAAATTATCACTATATTTTTGTAGCCAAACTCAACTTTTTTGCCCTTCAAAGTTTTCAATTTTTTTAATTTCATTATTTAAATTTTATTTGAACTCTCACAATTGTATAATTTCCCTATTTACCTTATCATTAATTAAAAATTAAAAATTTAATGTTCTAATGTTATATATCTTTTCTTATATTTTAGAAATTCCACATCACTCTCACAGATATAAAATTTCAATCCTTTATCAATTCGTTTACGGACTTAAATTTCAGAAGGTTGTAATGAGGAACCACTACCAAGAACACAATTTCACCAAAAATAAGACAGCCCTAGGTCAAACATAATAAAAGATTCAAACATGACAACAACTTTAGCACTTTGGAAGAGAAAAGCTAAAATCCCTACTTAAATTTGAATAACCTTTAGGAGTAATTTATATAACTTAACACACAGTGCCTCATGATGGCTTATCACTAGAAGTGTCTTACGATAATTTAGTCCCTTTACAAAACATGCACACCAACCATTAGACACACCACTACAATCTGGAAAACCGAACAATTAATTTAGCCTCAAAATCCAATCCCACTATAAATCAATTTGACAACTAACAAGTAATTACAACTTCATTGATGTGTGTCCTATCCATGCAAACGATGAAATTTACCATTCTGCAAATTGTCTCAAAAATTTCTTCTAAAACCCCTTTTGTCCATTTTTCAAAGACAAACTAAAAGGAAATTGTCAACTTAATCAAACATTAGTTCAATTGTCAACATTATAAACTTGTTATCTCCATAAAGATATTAGAACCTCTATCTGACATGTTGCCTTTGTCATAGTTTGTACTGCTCATACTCTCGTCCTCAACATTATTCCTCATGTCATGATTAATAAGAGCTATAGAAAGAATTCCTAATAGGGATCAATCATATCATTTTCTTATTAGAAGGAATGATCAACGAAAAAGATGAAGCAGAAGTTATATTCATTGAAGGTTCAAGACTCAGATCAAGTACTCAATAGTAATAATACCCAAACTAAAGATATTACCAACTTGCCTATTACTTGCCAAGGTTTGAGTTTTTAGTGGGATAGTGTGCCTAGGATCAACGACGAAGGTTTTAGTTTAGCAGTTTTGAAGTAGAAAATTTTGAATGATACAAGGTTTTATTAAAGCAAAGTCAAAAGAAAGTTGAAAATTTTTTATTACTATTTTGGAGAATAAGCTATTTAGAGAATAGGTATTTACTACCAAATTTAACTAAATTTAAATTTAGGAATCCAGCATTCTCAAATTCATTTTGGTTTTGACTAGAGACCTTTAAAATAGACCTCAATCCCATACATTATTAAGTCGCCTTTCAATTTAATAAAAGTAGAATTTTAATGAGCTGTTGAGTTGGTTCTCAGTGCTGCATCACCACAACTCCGCATGGCCAAAGTAGGCACATAAGAGACATCGTATTTTTTAGGAAAAAAAAGTATCAAAAGGTGGGAAAATACAAACAGATCATCATGTAAGCTTATTGCAACAATCAAGGAGTTTTAATCTTCCACGTGATAGCAAAAAAACTAAATATTCAAGAGAAAAACTGTAAAGAATAAATGCAATAGTAGGCAAATATATGGAAATTCAATAGCGCCAGCTAATAGCAGCGGTTAGAAACAAGTACCCATTCTTCTGCAAAGGTAAGTCATCAGCTGCTTTCACTATCCAAGATGAAGTGTCAAGCTGATTCCCATTCTTATCCTTCACTTCATCCATCAAATATTTAGCCTGAAATTAAAACGATCTAATATCAGATATTTACTGGATGAACAGTCAGTTACAATAAGGTTTTAGTTTCAAGTTGACATGTTAGAATCACATAGTCAATATATGAGATTATAGAACCTATGATTATTACAATTGAACATGATAAAAGTGTAACTTGAGCAGAGAAAATTTTTTTTTGCAAAATCAATCATACCACACAACTTTATTCTTAGCCATGCACAAACTCAAGGATTAGCATCATTCCATGCAAAGGCAACAATCTCTAACTAACCTGGAACAGTAAGATTTTGATACATACCATACTGACACTCAGCACTATTTGACACATTCCAAGATGAATTTGGATGTCTTCCTCTTGTAGTGCTATGTTATGTGGCTTATCTATTTCTAATCCTAAAATATAAATAAAATTTTCAAGAAATAAGTTAAAAAGTATAACCAAATTCTAAATTAAAAGCAAAATGATTTCTCTATTAATGTTTTTTAAGCGAGTCTTTACAAATAGTGCCACAATGAGCATATACATCCAACTTGAGCAAGATCATCCTAGACAAATTGAATAATAGTTGTTAACTTCAATGTAGATAAAATTAAGTAGAATTAATTAATCTTATACGGGCAAATACATATTTACCATTTTAAAATTATGAAATGGCAAAAAAATTAATATTACATATATATCTTTCCAAATCTATAAATCTTTCATAAATTTCATTATTTTAAAATAAATTCAATTTAGTGATGTTTGGTTAAGTTTATGTACTCAAAATGTTCTTATCGTTATCTTGACAAATATTTAACTCCACCTTTCTTTATTTCTTTCTCTATTCTATTTCCTTTTATTGGTCTTTCCTTGCATGATGGATAAGTAGCCAAATCCAAACACACTAGACATAATAGTGAATATTGTGACAGTTACAATCATTAAATTACTAGGTTAAGATAGATAAAATCATATACATGTGAGATTTTGATATAGAATGATATATTTGTAAAACAAATAAATAAAATGAAGTGGTAAAAATGCAAAGCTTTGTCCACACTTAGTATAATAGCTTATAAAGATAGAGAATATTAATATTAGCAAATGGTAACCTTCAAAGTTAACAAAAAAAAATAGCTATTAATTTAATATAGCAATGTTAGCCTATATAATGAATAACATAAAGGGTAGTCCAATGCATGAAGCTCCTACTAATGCGGATGGAAAGGGTCCACATTGGGTCTATTGTACGCAACCTTACCTTGTATTGCATTGCATTATAAGAGGTTATTTCTATGACTCAAACTTGACTTACAAGATCAAATGACAACAACTTTACCATTGCATCAAAGCTCCTCTTTTATATAATGAATAACATAACTAATAATAAATAATATTGTTTGATCTATATTGGTGATTAAAATATAATACAACAAAACAATAATATATTTTGATTAAATTTAACCAACACAATGTCATATATGAAGTTCCGTGACAAAAACAGCTATGACATGATAAGGTTATATTTCTAATTTAAATAAAATATATATATCATTATTACTAAAAGGCATAAAATCATATGACCCCAACAACACCCATATTACCAATTTAAAATAGAAATTACAAGACATCAATATCATATCATCAACAATAATTTTATTTATATCCATCTGAATTCCACCATCCTCTAATTGCACCCAACGCCTATGCACATTTAATTGATATTGAGATATAAAATTTGTGCCTCTTTGTATTACAAAGCTTTCAATTAATAAAATACTCATTTAATTCTCTGTATAAGGTTTATCTTTTCTGTGACATTAGATATTCCCTTTGTTTTATAAATTTTGTCTGAATTCATCTGTGTGTGATTCAGGAGTTCAATTTTGGTACTTAATAGCTGAATTCCTATTTGGTGCTCAATACTTAGGCATCTTCCCCTAAACTTCCATTACCTTCTGCACATCTACCATCACAACCCACCATCTCACTTTAACTTCTGATCTGCAGTGACTATCAAGAACTTAGATCTTTGCATACAGATTTAATCTTCTGCCACATACTTCACGCACTGCTACAACATGAGGAAACCCCATATCGAGGAGATAGCTTCTGTCAAATCCCTCCATTTGGTCATCCTTGCATTCTTCACCAGCAAAAAGAGGGATCCAACCCTTAGGTCCAACAACAAGCTTCCACTCATGCAATTAGGGCTTCAACTATGTTCTGCCATACACAGCAATTCTACCACTTCCCATGCAGGCCCGCTTGATGCTAGTCGATAGTGGAAGACTAGAGCAATCCCCAGCTGTTAAGACCCCCCTTGAGCATTGAATCTCAACTTTCCTAATTGTCTTCACTGCCAATCTTGTAGGACTCACCAATGTCAATGTGCCATTGGCATCAAGTTCCCTCGACCCTAGTATAGCTATGACTAAGGTTTAAAATTTCGAATTGTGCCCACGTTTCAATTTATGACCGGAGATATTGTTTAGTATTATATCGTGTCGTGCCGATACAATTTTGATACATTTTAAAATATAAATATATTAATTAAAAAGATTTTTATTAATATTTGATTATTATCAATACTTATCATTGAATCATCTTTGAGATGTTGAAAGTTGAGTTCAAATTTTGATATTATCTCCTAAAATGTTTGATGATGCTCCACTAAGTAGATATGACAAAATCAAATAGATTTAAATTTAATTTAATTTAGGTTTATTTTAATCAATTTAAAATTTAACTCAAAATAATAAATTTTATAAAGTTAAAAATTATATTATATTTTTTTTCTAACAAGAGGTAAAGAGGGCATCTTTCCCTGAATGTTTACCCTCATAGACATGAACAAGAAAACAAATAAAAACAAAGGAAGAAAACAATTAATGGATATAAACAAACAACAACAATAACAACCAAGCATTTTCTCACTGTGGGGTCAGATATAAATAAAATTAAAAGAAAAAAAATAAGGAAAGGAATTTGAATTAACAATTAGAAATAAATAATAATAAAAAGATAAATAATATAAAAAAAGATTTTAAAATAAACAAATAGATATGTAAAATAAACAAATAACTTTATGAATAAAAAAAAGACAATCGCGAGGTCGTGACTGTCTCCACGACCTCGACGCCACGAGATCGCAACTTCATCTGCAACACCATTTCAATGCCAACTGATGGGTGGGATGGAAAATTCCGCCAATGCCGACCGGCATAGTATTTACATCCATAGCTATATAACCTAGTCTACTCCTCCATCTCCAACTCCAAGAAGCTTTGTGTAAGCCAACAACAAGCAAGGGGGTATCGCAACCCCATTTACCAATAACTTCACGACCATTCATGCAATATTCAAATCTAATCCCTTAAATCATAATGTGGGAGGCAACCTATGATACGTCAAAACTGCTTACTTCAAATTCGTTGTTTTCCTACTAAGAGAACACCACAACACGTGACAACCTTATTTCCACGCTATGATTAATAAACCTCCTTACACATGTAAGAGACAAATTGAATTTCAGTTAGGGATCCAATTTAGTTAGATTAACATTTAAAAAAAAATGATTAGGTGATGGAAAAGAAAAATAAAAAAAGATTAAGCTAGGGGCAACAAGTAGCATCGACTATTTTGAAAAATAAAAGTGAGGAAAAAAGTTGTGCATTGGAGATTCAATACAAGTTTGGATTTGGAGCAAAGAATTGTAAAAATTGAAAGAAACTTGGTATGCCAATTCATTGATTAAACTCAAACCTCATGTCAAGTTGGTTAACTTAAATTTAATAGATTTAATTATTTATTCTTACAAGTTGTTGCAAGTAAGCATTCATTATCTATTAAAAGAATATCAATAACTAAATTTCTTAGTTAGTTTATTCATCATTAAAAAAGGAAAGAACGAAGACATAATCCTGTCATTAACATCCTTATATAGAATCCTCTTTTCTTCCATTTTAATTTGTTTATCATCTTTCTTATTTTCTTGCATTATATTTAATTTATCACATTGCTTGATTTTATAATCCTCATTACTAGTCAATGCTTAAATTGATATGATAAGAGGAACCACCACAACCACCTATACAATTTTGAGAGATGAGACAAGCCCCCACGGGCTAGCTGAGATGATAGGGCGTTGGAGGCGACCGTAATCGCCTTTTGCCCAATTGAGAGATGAGACAAAACTAACTAATGGAGGACAAGATTAAATTTATAATTAGAATTAAACATCCAAATAATTATTTGAACCCATAATTTCATAAATAGTATGCCCACTTATAGCAATCACATTGTCCTACACTACTACAAGAAGAAATAGTGTCGATTTTCAGAAACATAAAGTGGGAGTAAAGTGCTTCGCCAATATATATATATATATATGAGGCTCTTTTCAAAAAGAGAACTTAAAAAATTCAACAAGATGTTGAGAGATGGGTTTATGAAAATGGAATCCAATTCAATGTTGTTGATAATGATAGCTTCAAGCAACTAACAGAGACAGTGAGTCAAATTGGACCAGGATTCAAGCCTCCAACAAAATATCAACTTAGGAAACCACTTTTGAAAGTTGAAGTTGAAAGAACAAAGCAGCTGCTGAAGAAACATGAAGAAGAATGGGCAAATAATGGGTGCTCGATCATGACAAATGCATGAAGTAATAGAAAAAGAAACATCCTAAATTTGTGTGTTAATTGCAAGGAGGGTACTACATTTTTTCAGTTAAGGAGTCTTCAGACGAGGCACATACAACTAAACTTATTTTTGAGTATATTGACAAGTGTGTTGAACAAGTAAGAGATAAGAATATTGTTCATATTGTAACAAACAATGTCAAAATTGAGAAAAGCGGCATGGGATCTTTTGGAATTATTTGCAACTCACACTATTAATATCATACTTGAAAGTATTGGCAAGCATCCACAATATAAAAGGTTATTAAGCAAGTCAAGTCTTTTACCATTTTTATTTATACTCACCATAACACTTTGTCATTAATGAGAAGTTTCACGAAGAAGAGAGACATAGTTCGTCCAAGAGGTTTGCATCAAACTTCCTTACATTGCAGAGTTTGATTGAAAAAAAAATTAGTCCAAGGGTCATGTTTACCAGTGATACGTGGGAGAAATATAAATGGTCAAAAACAAGCAAAGGAAAATCGGCCTATGAGTTTTTGGAATGGTGTGACACTTTATTTGAAAATATGTGTTCCTTTGATAAGAATTCTTCAATTGGTAGATGGAGATAGAAAGTCATCCATGGGGTTTATATATAGGGAGCTTCTTCAAGCTAAAGAAGATATCAAGGTGGTTTTGAACAATGTGGAATCAAATTATCAGCCTATCATAATGATTATCGAGTAAAAATTGAAGCATAGACTTGATACATTACTGCATACCAATGTTTTTTTTTGTTGAATCCCTATTTTTACTATAAAGATAGTTCTACAACACTTTATGAGGAGGTCGTGAGAGGCTTTTTGAATGCTTGGAAATTTTGCATGCCGATGAGTGAGTTTGATTTACAAGATACAATTATTAATAAGGAATATACAAAATATGGAGACAAGACTAGATTATTTGGGAAAACATAGGCTTCAAAAGCATGTAAAAAAAATGATGATATATCTGATCCATGCCCATGGTGGAGTATATACAATGCTCGCACACCCAACTTGGTAAGAGTTGCTTTGGCCTTTGGGGATATTTTCACTAACTACAAGTTCATCTGGGTATAAAAGAAACTAGAGTGCATTTGAAGGAGTAAGCTTAAACTTTAAGTCTTTAATTAAAGTAAAATACTAATTTTTAAAATTTATATTCATATTACTAACTACAATATTTACTCTCTCTTTTTTTTAAAGATTCATACAAAGAAAAGAAATATGTTGGATGTCGACAGATTGAACAATCTAGTATTTGTCCAATTTAATGCTAAATTGTTGAACAAACAAAAAAGATAGAAAGAAAGGAATGTCAATGTCCTTACAAAAGATACTTCAAATGCACAAGGTTGAATTGTGGATGGTGAGTAAGATGATGACATTGAACTAGGTTCCGGGATCACTTGGCAAATGATTGATGAAGTAACTAAATCAGATGAAAATCTACAATCCCAAATAATCTCTAGAGTAAGAGAACTTCACGAGGAAGGTTTTACATCAGAAGAAGAGGATTACAATGATGATATTGAGTTTGTGTCTAATGAAGAACAATTTGCTGAAAATTATAGAGAATAAGAAGTAGAATAAATTTATGATATTTTATTAATTATGTAATTTTAAACTCATTTTTAATTTGATGTTATTGTGTTGAGGTTAAAAAATGTGATTTATTATGTAATTTATGTTGATACCGTGGAATCCGCTTAGCGGTGCCTAATCCCCGCCTAGGTGTTGGTATGACACAGCACCTAGCGAATTTTAGAACCTTGCCTATCACAAATTGGCATGGAATAAAAAATAATAAAAAAAATATGTTATATTTTAAGAGATGATCACCTAATAACTTTATGAACCCAAAACAATTTCCTTAAGTGAAGAAAATACAAAGAAAATATCTAAAGTTAAATTAAAAAAAAAAATAGTTAACTTACCCATAAAAGTTCGTTCCATGATATTTTTAGGAAATTGCTTTGAAATACTTTAGGAAAGTCCTCAATGATACCTCAAATACCCCCTTAATTAAATAATCTTAGAAAAACCTCACTCTATTGACTTGACACTTTTTAAGGATAATCAATTTAATAGCAAACATATCTAATTTATTTGATCATTATGAGAGAGGGTAATTATAAAACTTGTTTATTTGACTTGCCAATTTATCTCAATTTTCAAATTGGAGATGCTAATTTTCTTAGAGATTTTTGAGCCTTCATCCTTTTATGTTGATTTTATCATAGGTTTGTTTATGCATTTTATCATAGGTTTGTTTATGCAAAACTTATCCTCAACAATTTTAATTTCACAGTGACACAAGCATAAACATCATCTACACCTATGACAAACTAAATGTTTTCTTTGTTTGGAGAAAGAGAAAATGAAGACGGGCCAAAAGAAAAGATAATAGATGCATCAATTTCTAACCCATTGGAAGGGACGTCCAAAGAACAAAATTACCATATTTAAAGATTCCAAATTGTGCTACTCCTATTCATTATTCATTGAAAATGATAATCTAACTAAAGATTCTCATAGCTCACCTAGAAGGAAAATCTAACAAAATCAATAATTTTAAATTTGTAATTGATCTTAGTAATTGTTTAAGTATTAATGTCTTTTACTTGGGTAACAGTTTAATAGGTACCTTTTTGATTTGACAAGAGCTTATCGGGAATATTGTGCTTCTAGTTAATGGCGTCCTTTTCTTAATTTAGTTGCTATTGAGTGTATAAACTTGACGTATCTTATTGTATTAGGAAGATTAATCAAATTATCTTTCAATTATGTGTTGATTACTTTATCCCTTTGCTTTATCAATTTCATTGTGTTTCTGTGTGATTCAAGGAATCAGTTGTAGTGATGCATTACAGAAATAACTAGTCATTTGCAAAAGAACTCAAAAGTTAACAAGTCCATAAGAAGTATCACATCTCCAAAATAGGTGTCTATCCTATTGGTTTTGAATATGTACTTAAAACATACCAGTACTCTCAACACTGTCATATCCATTCCACCAAGTGAATCAAGATATTGGAGCTTCTTCTCTTTTACATGGATTACGGCCAAACACCAATGTATTTCTTTGTGTATTGGAACAAATATCTGCATTTAAATAATAAAGGGGTTGATGCAAGGATAGAAAACTAATGCAAGCACATTGAAATGAATGGAAAATTTTACTCTGTCACATTCAATAAGGCTATATCCAAGCTTTCTTTGAGTTGTCCACCTCCTTACAGCCTTGTAGTCATACCCATTTCTTCCGCTTACCAACTAAACAAGAGAGAGAGAGAGAGAGAGAGTTACAACATAAGTAGGATGCTTAATTTTGTTTAATAAACAAAGGTGAAAAAACTAGCAGATCAGGAAGCAACAAAACAATAAATAAAAATAATAATAAAACCAAAAAACGGATGGTTCTAAGTAGAACACCACATAATTGACAGTTTTCCTCCGAAGAAGAGAAACATAGATGAATTTTTAAGCATTTATGAGGTATAAATCAATTGGAGTCAACCCTACCAATCAATGAAATAATAAGCATAGTAAAATTCATCACAAGATCATATATAAAATCTGAATAAGTATTAGTTGCAGTGATTACCAAAGATCTGCTTAATTGAAACCACATATTAGACTTGTATTTTCAGAATTGATAAAAGAAAAGTTATTTGAGGTTGTGAAAATGATGCAATAAAATATATTAATCCAAATAAACAGATTCAGAACCATAAAAATATTATTTTCATTCATTCTAACATTTCCTGTTTAAGTTACACTCAGTGTAAGTCGCAAATAGACCAACTACTCTGAAAGAGGCTCTATATCCTTGTTTAAGGCATTCAATCAATAATACAAATTCCATGCGATCAGGTTCACCTCAACAATACCAGAATTACTCCATCCCTATCTGACAGTCAAGCTAGCTCCACAAGAGGTAGGGCATCCACCCGGATAGTTTACCTGAATCAATCACCGCCAAATCCACCCTGTTCATTGTTATTGATGATCCCACTACACAACAAACATCAATCAACTATGAAACCACCTCCTATTGTTGCCCTCTCCATCGAACTAATTGCAGCACCATCAGGTCATATACCCCTACTATTACCCCAACCAAGGCCCCCATCATTGCTTTTCTAAAACCCATGACCAAGAAAAACCTTGCCCGCCACCTTCTCACACAGAAAGACTTTGCCCACCATTCAATCGCATCGCATGCCAGAACTAAGTTTGCTAGGATTTTCCATCACCACATCAGTGCTCAAGCTTTTTCAAGCATAAAGTCGCCAACTTCTTAAGGAAGACAAGCCACCTACTAGAGTGCTACCATCACTATCAGCGTCATCAATTGAGAATGGCTCCTTCAGTAACCAAATCCACTAGAAAAGAGTGAGATTTACATCCTAGTCCATTAAACAGATAATTCCCTTCGTGGACATGAGACTACGTACAAGGACAAGCCCTTCAGTCTTAAAAAATACATGTTAAGATCGAAAGTAACAATATCTATAGAAATTTAATCAAGATTGCAAACGAGAAAACTTACCTTCAGCAGACAAACTAAATTGAATTGATAGGGATTTGAATGAGTAGCATCTTAGACAGTAGACTCTTGTTTAATTTTGTTATTAGTTTTTTTATTATGCAATTGAATTAATTTTTTCCACCAAGAAAATTCCATCTTATATTAATTTCTCGCTAACAAAATTCCATCTCATTTTATCAAAGAACTCCACTTTAGTCCCAAGAAATCTACATCAACAGATGGCTGGAGGAAAGAATACTATCATTCTGAGAGATGAAGATGCTTGGTAGAGAATCTCAAATCAAATACTACAATATAAACAGAAGAGCTTACAAATAGAAAACTTTAACGTCTAACAATCTTTTGAAAAGCTATTAGTTGAATCAATAGAGTAGAGAGTCTAACACGATGGCATTAATAAATAACATTTTATACATGCACTTGAATCTACAATGATATTAATCCAAGTTTATTGAAGATTTAAGTCAATGTCCTAAAGATCACAATAAATGTATGAGTCAGTATTGTAGGCACCAGAACAAACCTAGGAATCAATTACGGGGGATCATAAAACACATTACTCAAAGATACATGTACTTGTTGGTTAAATCCAACAAATTTCAACGAAGGATCATATGATATAGAAGAGTATTTTGCTCACTGTAACATGAATAGCTATCAACAAGAGCAGATTGTTAAAAAGATTGTTAGGACCACTAAAATATATAGTAAGGTGTTCAAATCAACTTATAGTGACTATAAGAAACGCTTATCGCACAATGGACATGAGACTGAAGGAAAAATATATTCCAACATACTTTAAGTCATAGAATACCCAAGTACATGTGCTTTGACATTCGAGACGACAAAGATTCACTCTCATAGATTCATTAATGGACAGAGATTCTAGAGAGTATTCAGGGTAACTGAATAACCACAAAAAAAATATATACCCACATGCCAAAAATATATCATTTATTCTTATTAACACCAAAAAAAAAATCCTCTGTTCAAGTGAAGTCATCTTTTATCCAAGCTACGCTTTTATCATTATCTTTAGTCTTATTTTGCATAGATATGCATAGTCTTCTGATTAATTCAATATTTACATACTTAAATCCAAACAAAATTTAATAATTAGATTGCTAAGAATTCTTGTGTTATAAGAATTACTATTAGATCATGCTTGAAGCCATACTGAAACAAACAACACTCATGGTAATAAAACCGTGCAGGAATGATTACCTTTTTATAGAAAAATGTGTTGAAGAAATGGCATTTCAGAAATTTCTTAGGTTCTCTTTTCTCTCTCTCCTTCAATAATTCAAGGTAGAGATTTATGACCTACGTGGAAAAAAAAAAGATAATGTTCATGGATAAGTAAATGAAAAATTGTTAAGAAAACAATCTCACCAACAACTGAGAAACATCAAGTATCCAATCCAAATAGAATACAAAGCTATATAAGAATTACCTCATCATTTAACCAATCATTCCAGCTTAAACAATGCAAAACCTTTTTGGTTATCTCAATGTTAGAAGGCTCATGTACAACTAGGACTTCATGACTGCACAGAGACAAAAGAACCTCATTCAGAAGGAAGAAAGTAATCAACAAAGTTGTACGAAATATGAACATATGTTTTACCTGTTTTTACCATTCAATGCATGGTAAACTTCCTCCTCTTCTTCATTCGTGAGTGGGGAAAAAACTTCTTTTAAATCCTATATTTATTGAAACAAAAACAGAAATGATCCAGATGCATAAAGCAAAAAATACTAATTATTTGTGCATATTATTCTAGAACTCATGTACCTAAAAAAAGGCATCACATGTCAATTTATCAGAAAAATAGACAATAAAAAAATTTGTTAGAAGAATACCTAGCTAAAAAAAAAACTTGTGGAGAGCTTTGGCTTTATTAATTAACATACTGCGAGTGGAGTATATTTTCTGTTTTGATATTTTTGGAGGATGATTTATTTTTTATATTACACTGCTACATTTTTTATGGAGGTCTAATTTGCCATTTTGCAAGCAATAAGGAATAGCCTTTTTAATGACAATTTGATAAAATTGGTATAGACATGTTCAAAGACAATTCTTAGGTTCCAGTTTTAGACAGACATAACTAGAGATGGAGTGAAAAGGGAGAGACACGGAAATTGCAATGCACATAATTTATAAAAAAAAAACACCTAAATGAACTAACCATATTATTGAAGCAATGTTGTGAGATTAAGATTGAAATCATGAATGATTTTTGGTGAATTATTGTTTAAAACATAAATCGTGGAGTCTAAAAGAAATATAAAAATGTTAAATCTTCTTGCCTTAACAATACAATGTAATACCTCTCAAACGGAGCAATATTACGCATGGAACACATTGGCATTGACTCATTGCAAAAAAAAAAAAAAAAACAAACATGTTTGATTATCTTACATTGTTTAAAAGTAAAATTTCTTGTCTTCTAATTTCATTAACGTGCATCAAGGCAGTTCAACATTAATTCTTCCCTCTAATCATCACTCCACTCTCACCGCTAACTCTGAGTTTCAATGGCATAAAAGGAATTAAAAAGAGTAAGGCATAGGCAATTACAATGATACATGAAAAATAGAGTTAAAGAGAGCCAGACTGCCCCATGCAGTCCACGAGTCAAGTTGGGAGTATCACAATTCTAAAACATGCCCACAGAATCAAATTTGCACAGCCTATCGTCGAGCTTGGCTTGCCACAAATGCTATCTGATTAATATGTTTTCCATATTATTTAATAAAAATGTCATTGTTAAATATTTTCAATAATATAATCAAATATTTAATTAAAAAATTAATATCAAATAATTATATCTTACATGCAGGATTATTGTGATGCAATGTAGTGGAGCCCAACATCAAATTGGTGATAGACAAAGATACAGTCCATTTGGGTGTGTACACCTAGATTTTGGAGCAGTGTTGTGCATATTTTAAAGATATATGGTCCTTTAGTCGGTGTTCTGAGGCTGGTTGATGGCGAAAGAAAACCTGCAATGGGCTATATCTATGAGGCTATGGATAGGGCAAAAGAA
>JBBPFQ010643299.1:0-15710 GCA_037974815.1 Kaempferia elegans | reverse complement strand
TGGGATGGGCATAAAGAAAAGATTAGCTGCTTCTAAAGCTCTCTTTCTTCTCTTAAGAAACTCAATTTCTTTCCCCCCCTCTTATAGTAATTACCATTTACGACTAGACTATATATTAAGTTGGCCCAAGCCTCAACACTCAAGTCAGAGTCAGAAAGCACTCAACGAAAGCTCAAGCGAGGTGGACAGAGGGGATGTCCTATCGAAGCGAAATGCTCAAGTCAGAGAAACTTCAAGAGAAGAGTACCATTGATTGGCACGCGACGTAGAAAGAAGTAGGGACGGCAGATGAGAGCCAGGTGAG
Organism: Kaempferia elegans; assembly: GCA_037974815.1. Taxonomy (NCBI): domain Eukaryota; kingdom Viridiplantae; phylum Streptophyta; class Magnoliopsida; order Zingiberales; family Zingiberaceae; genus Kaempferia; species Kaempferia elegans. The sequence continues at coordinate 15,406 of JBBPFQ010643299.1, read as the reverse complement.
GAGCGAAGTCAAGTAGCGAGGACCATTCCTCATGTCATGCGAGGGACAAGAAGAAAGACAGAACTCAGTCGAAGTCCTTGAATGAAGGGCAGGGATAGATTCTTTCGTAGTTTCTTTTTGAATCACAACTTAATATATAGTCTAGTCTAACATGGCCCCGAACTTCATATTGAGTCGTAACCCAAAGGAAAGACCATTTCACTATATAGGGCTAGCACCGACGTCGTTCATGTATCCATGAACTCTTTCCCTAAATAATATATAATATAATGTAAGTTGTGCCTGCCCCGTATAAGTAAGATGTAAGTTGTAAGTTGATTAGAATGGTATATAGAATGGAATGGAATCTTCCTCTTATAGTAATTACAATTATTGACAACTTATAACATTTCTACTCTGCTTGAAAATGACAAGTTAGAACACTTGAAAGCAGGTCTCACTGTCGAGTTCTAATTCAACTGTTCCAATCTGCCAATCTCACGCAGGGCTCAACTAAACTGGGCTAATTGGTCTGCGCATACCTGTTGTGTTGTAATCTGCCAATCTCACGCAGGTAGCTACTTCTCTTTCTCGTATTTGAATGGCTCCGCACCTAGACCGTAGCACGCACTGAGCCAAGCCTTAGAGTCAAGAGAACCTCTAGTATGATGCTTCGCACCTTCATTCCTCGACTGAGCGCACCTAGTTGGGGACAGGGTTGCCTCGCCAGGGCTTTCTTCTTTCTTAAATAGTTCAAGTCGGTCGATCTGACTTTAGTTCATTCAAGTGGAAAGTGAAAGAGTTTCAGTCGATAGTTGAAGTCACATGGTCGGTGTTGAAGTCTCTCGTTGTGCTAATGTCGATGTTCGGTCGCAAGGTTGAACTCACAAGAGCTAATGGTCGGCTCTCTCTATAATCAAATTACCCAGCAAAATTACCCAGCTTCGGCTCTCAACCTCTCTCTATAAAAGAAATAAATGACCCAGCTCAGTGCCCATCTCTAAACCAGCTACGCATCTTCAATCTCTTTTCCACGCGACGAGGGTCTCTTAACCAAATTCTCTAACTTAACCACAAATTCTCTAACTTAACCATTTATCTATCGAAATTCTTTGATAGCGAGCGCTAAACTATCACTTCTCCCTCCCTATGGTCGCCTCCCTTTCTTTCTTTGGTCAAGCCTCGTGGATCCAGTCCGCCGTCGGATCTCTCAAAGCCTGGGACGGAGCCAATCCATCTATCTCTTTCAAAGCAAACCTGAAGCTCGCTAGTGCTTATACTATATAAAGTCAATACCTTAGCCCCGTCACCGACGGGTCTTACCTTCGCAAAGCAGGGACGGACCGAGAACTCAGATCTTATGAATCCAATCCACTTCTTTCATCTTCTCTTCCGAAGCCCTCCGATTACTCTACTCCTGGTCCGATGCTCTGTCTTTCTCTCTAAGCCTCTGCCTTGTCCTCTGACTGGGAGTCCTTCTGAACCGCACCTGGGAACTTGACTCTGCCGATCCGCACCAGGCTTGAGTGGAGTGACTCAGAGATTTGCTTCAGTTCTTTGGATTGCAGAAGTCGCTTCTGTTGCAAACTGACTAGACTCAGACTTGAAAGAATGAGCCGCACCGCGTCACTCTGTTCGCACCTTTGAACGAAAACTCAGCCTAGGCCTCTCCAGGAACGAGTCTGATTCTTGGTGCCCCAGACCCCGGTTTGACCTACTATAGGATTTGAACCTACAACTGAACTTTCTTATCTTTCTGATTCAACTTTGATTCAACTGATCACTATCACTTCGGAAGCGAGAGACCCACTCCCGACTATAGCTTTCCTTACTTAAAAGGTCGGATCTTCTGCTTACTTAACATAGGGAGGGCCCTCCTCTCATCTGCCGGCCTCACGTGTCAATCAATTGGATCAATCTCTTCTCTTGCTTTCCTCTTGCTTTCGTTTCGTAGAGATCTCAGACTTCACGGCTCACTGTCGCTTGGCTGATAGGATGAGTTTCTATGGGACGGTAGTTTAAATGGCAGGAATCAGTCCTATGAGCCTCTGATCTTGCCTCGGAGCTGTCGTGAGATGATTGGGAACTCATCCGAGTCCGATTACTGGGAATTTCACCTTTCTATTCAATTGGCATTGGCACTCCTTTTGCTACTATATGGGACAATAAAAATAGCAAATTTGACCAACTCTGCTCTGCGGCACTGGTTTTCCATATATAGCGGACTAGATTGAATGGCAGAATGAACTCCCTGCGGAACTGGTTTTGCTTATATATCGGACAACTATGAATGGTTCCTGTCCCCAACTGACCTGGGATGATCCGCCAGAGCCTCTTCACTTTGCATTCCCATGCGAAAGTTCCACACTTCTCGGCGCAAGCACCTTTACGGTAGCACTCCTACTTAAATATGGTACGGTAGCGAAGACTCTTACTTAAAATGGTACGGTAGCGAAGACCCCGTGGCATTGCCTGCCTCTATCTATTGGGCCATATGCCTCTTGGACCATAGCTTTCAGTACTGAGCTTCTGCCTGGCACTCCCGCTCCTATCTTGTTCTGGCTCCCGACCGCCGTCCCCACTTCTTGAGCTGAGTCTGGTCGAACCTTTGTTTTCGTCTTCCCTATGGTCTGGTAGCCTATACCGGAAACTGATCCTCTAACCGGCTCGTCAACTGAGCTCCTATTAGACAGAGCCCTGAATTCGCCTAGTTGGGGACAGTTTTGACCGACCTCCACTCCCCCTCCCCTATTGAAAGAATGAGCCGCCAGAGCCAGACGAAGCCCTTCCTTAGCCGAGTTACCGAGTCGTTTCTACTACCGAATCCGAATACTGGGATCCGAGATCTCTTAACCGACCGCTCCATCGGAGAAAAGTAGGCCAGACCCACCCCTTTCAGCATCGGATGAGTAGGCCCATCCACCGAAGACTACCAGAAGAGAGGTTAGCCACATCCGCCGAAGACTACCTTAAGATAGCCGCTCCGAAGCCGCACCCTCTCGCCCAACTATACGTGGGGAGAAGAAAACCGATGCCGATCCAGTCCTGGAACTCCGCCTCCCCTCACTCATCTCTTCTAACCACTTTGATAGCTACTACTTTTGCTAGCTCCTCAGACCGGTGAGCAGGGACCGAGGAAGAATCTAAGGCATAGCAGCAACCCCGTGTGACCCGACCTCTCATGTGGACTCTGCCTTCTCTGAGTTCGCGTAGCACCGAAGCTAGGCGTGCTCTTCCCTTATTCATTCCTGTCCCTATAGCTATTCCACTCGCTCTGCATCACCTCGAAATAATGAAGCAGTAGGCGATGGTCGGCTCTATCTCTATAATGAAGAGCGGTAGGCTATGGTCGGCTCGTCCCCACACCCCTGGTCTCGGATCAGAGAATAGAAGAAAGGGCTGACACGTCGTTATCACTCGTTCCTCGCTGGGACAGATTCTGAGTTCGTAGGCGGCCACCGAGTTGGGGACAGGAAGATTCATAGGCGGTCCGAAGATTCTTAGGCGGGGAGTGGAATAGGGATGAATTCAGTCCGGGCTCGGCTCCTAATTTCATAGTTGACTAATCAAAGTTGACAACTGTCATCATAAATTGATAGAAATGGAAGAACTGAACCAAGCTCGTGAGTGCGCCGCAAAGTTGAGCTTTGCGAAATCTTTGCAAACACGAGCCCGCGACTACTATCTATAATTAAAAGAATGAATCGGCTCCCTTGCTTTCACGAATCTCTTGTCGGCTCGGCTGCTTTGATTCTTCGTCGGCTTGGCTTACTGAACTGAATTGGTTTACAAAGGGTCCCTGTCCCTACCTTACTTAACTGAATTGGGATGGGCTCCTCACTTCGCTTGAACTCGCCGCACCTCATTCTTTTCTTCAAGCGCTCCTTTCCCCTCTAGTCTCATTAGTTCTTTAGCCTCTAAAGCTACACTCCGTGCCTTCTCTTCCGGGCTTGCTTGCAGCACCTCGCTTGAGTTTAGTGCGCGGGAGTCGATCCCCTGTCTCACGCACACCGAGAGATGATGATCACTGCTATAGCTATAAGTGCTCACTGCTAGAAGTCTACGAGTTTAGGCCAACTCGATCTCTGTCCGGAGCCCTATGTGGACTCACTAAGCACGTGAGCTCTTGCTTTAGCCACGTCGTTATCACTCGTCCCTCTGCCTGAATTCTCTCTTTCGCTAACTCTGCCACGTGTGGAGTTTCTCTGCCGCTTCACTAAACATAGTTCGTCCCTTGAATGATAGCTAGCGTTCTTTCTTATTTCTGCTCGACGGAGGCTTATCCCTTTCACGGGCTGGTCGGCTTGCCTTCGAATGAGTGGGGTCGGTCCGGTCCCTCCGTCTGAGGATCGCGAAGACTATTCGACCATTCCTCGTGCCCATGCTATTCTTTATGAATTCTTTCAGTGCCCTAACCAAGAACCAATCAACTGATGAAAGGTGAGTTCGTCTTCAAGCAGTTCTTTCCCGACTCGCCTTCTACACTTCCCGACAGCCCGACTTCAACTCTTTTCTCTCCACGTGCTCTTCCCTCCCTTTCCTTTGGTCAAGCCCTTTTTAGAACTATCTCCCCTATCTCATTGCACGGGAACCAGAGTCGGCCCGGTCAACCCATTCTCTTATTTGCTGAGCCCATCCGAATCAACTATACTATAATGAAGCAGTAGTAGTCAAACCTCCTAATCCGACTTCGGCTTTCCTTGAACTTAGACTTGAACACTTGAACCGAGTTCGCTGACCTGGGTGTCGCTTATCATCTCTTACCAACTCGACTAGGCCCTCACGAAGAAGAAGAACACGAATGGGATGTCCTCTCTAGCTCTAACTCCACTCCTAACCGGGCTGGTCGATCTGGTGGTGCTCCACTAAAGGGAGGTCTAGGACCCCTCGGGATTCGGATTCCACTAGCTACGTTGGTTGCAAAGATCGTAGCTGCGCTTGACCAAGCAGCGGATTGCAAAGTAAAGGAAGAAAGTAATTCATCGGCATGGGCAAGGCTCATTCAAGCCCCCTAAATATAATATAAGTAAGTTGTGGTTCGGCAGCGAGCGCATTCAATTCTCGTAGGCCTAGGTAGGAAGGGCAGGGTTCCTCAGACCTTTCCATGCGTCCAGCCACGAATCGAAGTTCAAGTTCTGCGTCCCGTCTTCGAAGTGAAAGTAGCCCTGACTTTATGCTATCTCCCACCGATGATTGACCGGCCCATCTTTCATATCCATCTTTCTTCATTAATTATGATGGCTGAGTTGCCTTTGGAATTATCCATGTGATGCCGCAGTTCAGTCCGCTTCCATTATTAGAGCCGCTATTGGATCAAGCACTATCTTCGCTCCTCTTTCGCCTGGGCCCACTTGCGCCTGCTCGTTCCGGGTCTCAGTCAAGTTCGCCCCATTCCAGTCAAGCCTCTACTTTCTCTCAGCATCATTTCACTGCTCTCATTCAGGATAGTCTTTGAATGTTGAAGACACGGGTTCGATTCCCTTCTCGGTACTCCGGCTTCTTAGATAGGCTCCGGATTCTCCCTTCCCCCTTTAGCAGAGCCAGAGCCCACGGGTCCTACTAAAGAAAGCTCTCGTGTTCCGCTGCCGAGTGAGAGGTCCTCTCGAGTATCCGCTATTCTTGGTCACGAGTGGAGGGCTCCGTCTAATCACTGCCTAGCACTTGAACACAGGTCAAGATCTCTACTCCTCATTCTGCTCTCATAGCGTAGTCACTCAGAATGGTCGGTCCCTTCGCAGAGAATGCATCATCAGTCCTTCCTTCCTTCTTTTATCCATCTTTCTAAGAGAGGTCGGTTTTGGACCAGTCAAAGAAAGTAGGTTTGGGGGAATCCTCTGCTCGACTTCGCTTCAATGAGAGAGCAGCGAGCGAGACTGATTCTATTATTAATAGAGGTCAGATCCTAAGGTCAGATCTGAAAATGAGATGCGACCCAGATTCATGGCAGGGATGGAGAGAGCATGATCAACCATGTCTGTCTTGACCAACCATCTCTTTCATTATGGTCTAATCGTTCATTCCACTCGCTGGCTCCTTTCACGAAGTTGCACTCGCTCGACTTCGCTTCCACTCGCTGCTCGCTCCGCATCTTCTATATCGCTCCGCATCTTCGCTCCTCTTCCCTTGCCCTGCCCGAATTCAAGTTCGAGAACTCTCTCCTGTATTTAAAAGGGCCCTAAAGCTCAGAGCCTGCCCACCTTACTTCACACAGAGAAATGATATATGATATGTTCCGTATGTTCCGACCGACTCCTTTTCTTTCCCATATAGCAGGCCCATGAATTCCTTCTTACTGGAGATCCAAGAACTTCTCGTTCAGTATAGGGCTAGGACGCATAGTTCGGGACAGTTTGGACAGAGAAGAGAGAGGATTGATTGGACAGACAGGTACCTTTCATCGACTTACGAGAACGGATGCTTATTAGCCCAACTTCCATAAACAACTATTATGATTCCTAGGACGACCTTCCCCGCACCAAAGAATATGAAATAGCCTTTCCGCCAGCAGATGCTCATCCACTTAATTCAGGATTGGTGGACCTCATCACCCTATCCCCTTCCCACCAGATTGGATTATAAAAGGCTTTCTCAGATTGGCACTCTGCGTCTATCTTGCTCGGGCACCTTTCTGCTGCTTATGCGTGGCTCCCAGGCCTCCTCCTAGTCCGCCTTCTCTACTCCACTCCTTAAAGAAGCAAGAAGTCCTGAAGAACTCAATCAGCTAATGAACCCGCTGATCCAGTTTCCACATCAGTTCTTAGAACTTAATAGTAGGCTTGAGCTCATCGGTACGGTACATCACTTGTAGCCCCTCCCCAGAACACCCATCTTAGTTGATCTTGCCTACTGCTTGCTTTGCTTGTTCACTTATCCAAACTTGGCTTGGGACGGTTACTTGAATCAGAGGAGTTGTGACTTTAGTTCGGTTCTCCTGCTGGGTCTAAATAAAGCACTTCATACTCCCCTCTTCCCGTCCAAGGATTGCTTTCTCTCTCTCGTATGCGAACGACTACGGGTCCGTTGGCGATCTCACTTAGCTACTCTTCGTTCGGTGCCTAACTTCTTTTCTGATGTCGCTCCCGGGGCATGTCAATATGTCGCTCCCGTGGCAAGCAATGGTCTGCGTCGTTTCACTTGCTCCTTCGTTCTGCCCTCACTTGCGCATGAAAAGAATAGTGTGAATCAGTAGTGAGCTCTTCCGGCGCCTTTAGTTGATGCGCATGACGAGTCAGCCCTTACCTTGAACCCGTTCGGACTTGCTTCTTCGATCGGACCAGTAGGGACTGAATTCTTCTACTCACTCTACTCTCTTGCTCGTCCCATGCTTCGACCGCTTCACTCTACGCGTCTTCCTCGATGCTCTATCTTTCTATATACAATAGAGGACTTGATATGAATTAGCTGACCGGTTCACTTGAGTCGAATTAAGGAGCGAAGTCCCATCCGGTCTAGGCAGCTACGTAGATATGGGATGAGCTGGTCTTCGAGGCCTCCAGTCTTTGTTAGGACACTAATCATACCTGTGCTTGGAATGAGTGGACTGAGTTCTGACCATGACTTGTAGCCCTCCTTCCTCTGTAGTCGCTCTCGCTCGGTTCTGAAAGAATGCGAAGTCGACCATTATCGTTCATGGCTCTCCAAACTCATTAGACCAATCGTTAGCCCAGAGATGCTTAGTCAGGTGTCCACTTGTCTTATCCGCTCTCCTCTGCTTGTGGATGCGCTTCTTTGAATGTCATGCCGGAGTCCAAACTAACCGAATGAATGCCGGAGTCCAGTCCGAGCGCGGGAGCGCTAATTGTCAAGTTGCCAGACAGAGAAGAGTGCAATCCCATCCCCATACACAAGATTTAAACTGTGAAGTAGCCGCTCTGTCGATCGAGAGCTCTTGAATGGGACTGCCCGCCTTGCACTCGCCAGGGATAACCTGCCATGATCGACCGAACTCGAAGAGACTGATTGAAGACAGACTGATACAGACCGTACCAAAGGAGAATTTCGTGCTCCATTGGCAATGCTCAACAGACACCTTCAGACCTCACCTTATATAGAACCACTCAGGGAAGCGGAACGAGCCAGCGAGCTCCATAGGAATAGAATTCAATGATCACTGGTAAAATAATCAAAACACGGGTCATGGGTTCGAATCCTTTTACGCCTATTCCAGCCCCCGCCTAAGAATAAGAATCCCACTAATAGAGGTATAGGTAGGTCTTCCATGCCACTGCTATAGGGAATGCGGTTCAGTCGATCTGGTCGGATAATATCAAGTAGTCTGAGGAGCGAACGAGGCGGAACTCTTTATTTGGGCTTGATTCATAATATAGTAAAGCTCCTGCTACTGACAAAAGACAGGTTCGGTGAAGAAAGCACCTACTAGGAAAGATAGGTACGAGCGACAGCGACGTCAGCAGCTACAGACTTAATGGAAAGCTCTCCTCTCCCTATGGTCGAGCACGTCGGTCCCTCGTCCCTCTCCCGCTGCAGTTAGCTCAAATCCCCAAATTACAGTAAAGCGAGCCATCAACTCAGCTGTACTATATGAATTAGTCTTCGTTCCTCTTCTCATTGACTTAAGGAATGAAAACTCCATCTCCAGAGCTCTACAGGGCAAGGGCACCTTCTTTTCCTGAACTCGGGAAGGGTATGTTAGAAGTTTGTTGTGCCGATAACAACATCTCCTCGGACTTATGGTCGAGCACTCTCTTCTTCTTCTTCTTTCGTTCCTCTCGCATCCGCTCGAGCCCTAACAACAGTCGTGAATACGAAACTACGAAAGATCTTTCCATGAACTCACGTCGCCCCGTCGAATACAAGACTAAGACTAAGACTAAAAACACTCGCCAACAAAAATATATGATATTAGGGCGCAGACTTAAATTAAGAGCGAGCAAGTGACTTATATAAATTATTATATTAGGGAGATAGTATCCGAAGATAGGCTCGTTTTATAGGCGCCCTAATATAATATAAGTAACTTGCCGAGTGCTACAATATACGACGGGATCGACCGGAAGATCTTTCTACGTTTTGTAGAACGACGTAGGTATGCAATGCCTAAAAGATATTCGCAATTACTGTAATCTGCTTGTGATAGGGACTTCTTTTTCTGACTTTCATTATTAAGAGTGGAGTTCGAGTTCATAACAAGAAATAAGTAGCCCCGTCGTGACCTCGGCCCAGTCTCATCTGTTCCGGTTTGATAGTTTGATCTTTCTAGTGAGTCATCGGCTCCATTCCCAAGAACTGCTGCTGCTGCAGTTAATGTAAAGAGGTGCACTGAAGGGAGTGACTTTAGGACTCGCCCGGAACGAATGAATAAAGAGAGGATAGGAGCCGACCAGCGGGTTCAAGGCCTAAATATAATATAAGTAAGTTGTATAATATAAGTAAGTTGGTAGATCTTTCGTAGGCCCAAAGAACTTACTTACAGGCACGACTTAAGCCCCAAAGGAAAGACCATTTACTACTTGGAGTAGTGATTCAAGTTTGATAAACTGACCTTTTCGGGAAAGTTCAATAATCTTCCTCTCTCAACTTACTTATAAACTGACCTTTTTGGCAACTTAACTTATATTATATTATATTAGGGCGCTCGAGCCCAAGCAGATTACAGTAATTGCGTGCCTCTAAGTAAGTTCTATGGGCCATTCACAACTTATATTATATTATATTATATTATATTTAGGGCCTTACGGATGCAACTTAACTTATATTATATTAGGGCCTTAGCATTAGCAGTCGAGCCTATCGGTTCCACTATATTAGGCTCCCTAACTAGAAAACGATCCCTCAACTTTCTTGGCTATGATTAGAAAAGTCGAGTCAAAAATCTAGGGCCGCCCTTTTATAGTTTATTTGCCTGCCCCTTCCTCTCCAGTGGTGTCATTTTTCTATCCCTTCCTGAAATATAATATAAGTAAGTTGTTGAAGTTCAAATCTCATTTATATTGATTCCGCATGGGACAGAATGAAACCTTTCTTATAATATATTAATGGTCTCCTCGCGTCTCATATTAGAATTCATTCAAATTCATTCTTTTCTTTTTTCATTCTTATATAGCTTAACTATTCAATTAGAGATCTTCCGTATGTGATGAAATCAAGTATCTTCATATATAAAGTTCAGTTCAAATCATTAAAGTATGAAAACAAAAAGGAGGAAGATACAACTGAGCTATTGTGAGCTGTAACGTTCTCTACTGTCGAAAAACTAATTTTCATCTCTCGACTTGACACTCATTCTAATCTCTCACTCTCTACTTTAAGGAGTGCTTTTAGTTTTCTATGAATTTATATTATCTTTTTTCAATAGATTATAACAAGTATCATAATAGATTCTCGAACAAGTATCTCAATTTCATTGCTGGTGTAAAGTGTGAGATCCGAATCACTTTCTTAGTCTGCTTTTATTCTATTCTTCTTGTTCGGATGTATCACCTAGAAAATAGGGAGAGTTCTATCCCTCAACGTCCTGCAGTAGTGCCATTGACCTTCCAGGACGCGCTGGATACAAGCCCGACCCCAGCCTGCACTCCTTCCCCGCTCAAACTCAAAGTCTTAAGAGGGAGCTCCAGAGCTCTTCCCTTTGGGACACTCCGCCATGGTGAACTCTACTCTTGTTGCCATCTGCCGTAGCAAAATCCAGATGGAAGGAAGATTGGTCTACCCCGACTAAGAAGCGAAAGTGAGAAATGTTAAAGCTTAATCTCAGGTTCCTAGATAACATATAGGCGCACAGTAAATAGGCGCGTTGACTCTGTCTAAGAAGCATGGCGACGGTCGAGCGCTCTCTCCAAGACGAAGAACTGGCCTCCCCGAAGGACTTAAGGACAAATGCCCAGGCCTAGGTTAGAGAGGCATAGGTTTCTCTAGTCCAAGTAGACTATATGAAAGAAGGGGACCACTTGCTCTTACTAAGTCCCTTAACGCAGCTGCCGCGAAAGCCAACCAATTGAGGACCTGCGCCCTATCTAAAATAGTACTTTTATATCCAAGTGTCTTTTGTTGGTTTGTCATTTTCCCAACTAGGACCTTAACTCCAGAATGGGTATAGAGATGTCTTCAACAAAGCATGTCCCCGAAAGACGACTTCCTGCACCTACCCGGCCCCTGCCTAAATTAGACTGAAGTTCGGTACGGGTTGGACTAAGGCTTGGCGCTTCGACCGAGTAAGCCAGCTCTTTCCCTCTACCTCTTTAAAACCCGCATGCTGCTATGTCTAAATTACATACTGCAAGACCCAGCAAAAGCCATCTTCCCTGGGGACTCTCTCTTTACTTGTAGTTCGTCACTTTAAGGCAAGGACAAGAGCTTCGGTGTAAGCACCAGTTCTCACTCTGACTTAGAATCAGACCTTAGATCTCTCTCTCAATAATTGGTATTGAAGTTTGATCCAATCAACCACTAAAAGCTGACCTCAATATGTTCCAACCAACGCGCCTATTCTATTACATTCCTTTCGTTTTTCCCTTCTTGGGTGAACCTGTCCCATTGCCCGAATCCTGGAATGGTGATGTCTCGTCCTGACATGGCGGAGCTTCCCTAAACCTACATTAATGGAACATGCCTAGGGCAGAGAAAGGTCCGTTTTTCTAGCCCGATAGGCAAAGACCTTAAGAGAGGGCACTTCGTGGCGGCTCTATTTTAACTATGCTCCACCGTTAGAGAATAAATTCAATATATGCATATAAAACTAACCCCAAGAACGAACAACTAAACCATCCGGTTCGGGAGCTCCAAGGAGGAATAAAATAAATAGGAAAATTACTTAATACAGTTGAAGAATAAGAAAGAGAGAACGATGCCGAAAATTACATTAGTCGAAACCTAAGTCGAAGTTCAAGCTAAAGAAAGTGCCTAAGTTTAAGCTTAAGTCGATGCCAAAGCCGGTCTTGATGTCTTAGAATAGGGAAGACCAAGTGAAAGATACCTTACTCGTCCATTAAGCCTTAGGTTTTCTTTCAGGAACTAGTCTCTTTGTCCTAGCCCGGGAAGGCTAATAGAGAAGACTAAGAACGCGGGTAAGAGTCCCCTCATCCGGCTCTCTCCTTAAGTCACTAGTTTGACTGGGTACCTTAGCCCAGTGTTTTTTTTTCAGTAGGCTATATGGAGCACCTATAGGGATCGTACAAGCTATGGAACTTCTCGGTGCACCTCTCTCTTTGATCGAATGGAAGATTTAGTTCTAACTTCTCTTACACCAGTCAAGTAATGCTTCTTTTTTGTCTTCCGATTCCTATCCCTAACTCTACTTATTCCCTTGTGAGGATAGGGGGCTAAGGTACCGATCTCTTGAATGAGTTTGATCAAGGTGGATAGATATGGTTAGTCTGAGGTAGGTTCTCTTGATAAAGGTAAATTCTTTAGTATAAAAATGACATTCCAACTCTTTCTCTTTTTTTTGATTGCTTTGATTCCCTTCCTTCTCTGCCTTCGATCTATAAGTTGGCTAGTCCCCGAAAATGCCCGGAGAGTTGGGGAAAACCTTCCATGAAGCCTCTTCAGGATAGGAGAAGGAGAAGCATGCTTTCTTCGGGACAAGTTTGTTTGGGATAGGACACTTCCAAGCCCGGGAACGAAGGGAATTATGATAGCCGGACTGAGAAGGAAGAAAGCAAAGATAAAGATACACGTTCATGTCTCGTGCTGCTGATAAGAGGGGAAGTGATAGGAAAGCAGGTAGTCTTTTGCCTGGATCCAGAAAGGATGGTCCCGAGTGAAACGTTAGCGAATGCAAAGAAGCTACCAACTTGATTATGATTATGCGCAGGGCATAGATCCCAAAGCTTTAGATTAGCTCCGAGATTGGGATAGCACGATAGGATGAACTCACCCGTTTGGGGCTCCTTTTCTTCCCAACCAATGGGGAAGGGGAAAGATGCTTTTAGGTAGGGAATCTATCATATACTCGATAGAAAAAGTGAGCTCGTTCGCTTGCTGTGCTGCTCATGACTCTATCTTAGAATGCAGCTGGCTGATAAGAGAAATCTAGCTAATGAGACTGATCACATAAGCTGGGAAGGTTTAGTTCACTGCTGAGCTGGGTTTGGTCCCGGAACGAGTAGGGAATCTGTGATAAAGATTGGATGGATGCCCGAAGAGGATATGAACTAAAGGCTTTGAAGTGAGCTAGGTTATCTTAAAATGGGGATCTTCCTGCCAGGGTTGGTTCTTTCTTTCAGCGATCGGTAGGGAGGATTTATCTAGGGTAAGTTTATGCATTCTAATTCGCTATAAGTTCATTTTCGGCCCTGTCTGCAAGCGAGCGAATGAGAAGGAGGTAAGCTGCATCTTCTGCATCTTACAGGTAAGATAGAATGAGTGAGATGTTTTACCCTGAGGTTCTATTATATGACTGGTTCTCTATATGCTCTAAGCTTCATGGATGAAGCTAAGGTTTCTGGGGATAAGGTCAAATGCTCGAACCACCTGCCTTAGACATCTCTGGGAATCAAAGAAGCTAATAGCTCGTCCGGGGAAGAAAGCGAATCTTGTACTTAGAGTACCGGGTAAGGTAGGAAAATGTTCTGAGCCAGCGAGCGAAGAAGAATGACTTACCGCAGGATGAGCTAAAAGCCGAGGAAAAAAAAGGAATGAATTCAAGACCTGCGCCGCTGACTCTTATTAAATAGAAGCGGGGGTGTCCCCTGTCTTTCTCCTAGAGTTATAAGCAAACACTATTCTAAATTGACTAGGCTTTCCCTTGCTTTCTATAGAGCAAGTAGAGGAAAGAGTCCTTTCATTTTCTTATTCTTTCGAAACCCAGCTCAGTTGATTCACCTAAAGCAGTTTTTTTGATTCAAAATCGAATTTAAAAATTTTATAGATTTTCGAGTCGCCTTTATTGATCCACTAGTAGCAGATATAGCTCCACATCCAGCTAGCCCATGGCAAAGGCAGACGGGGTGGTTCTAGTAGTTATTATTGCTATTGTCGGAACACATTGACTAGGAACGGGGAGCTGAGACGGCTTCTACGCTTTTACTCGTATCAGGACACAGCCGGAGCAAAGACCTTGGACACGTCGTTATCACTCGTACCTCGACTCGTATCAGGTACGGAGACCCAGATCCCAAGGAGGAGAGAGCTTGTTGGAATTGGAACACATGCATGTTAATTCCGGAACATCTATCTATTCTTGAAACACGAGCAAATGGTGGATCCGCGTACGATAGGTTATGGCTATGAGTTGGGCCCGCCCACTGGATATGGAACTAAGCGAAGGGATGCGGGCAATGGATCTCTAACGCCGGAACAAAAGAAAAGAGATTTAGCTGCAGCTAGGTTGTTGTGGATGGGTCAATTGCTTTAATGGGTTCTTAACAAGGTCAATTGGATCTAGTAAACTTAAATCAGTTATTCGACGATAACTGCTAGTGCTTCTTCTCAGCTCGGTCGACGTTCACAGGGTTCAACAATGAATATTCCCACCCCAAAATCACTTTGCTGCTTCTGATCCTCTTTCCTCCTTCGGACCCTCTATCTTGACTGCTGCTGAAACTACTCGCTTTTGATCTTGATTTTTATTTCAAACTTTCTATGACTCTCGAACTTTGGTTGTAATTTGTCAACAAAACAAGGTAAACAATCACTAATACGGGAAAATGACATTCCAACTTTACCGGCGGCCTCCCTGTCCTCGATGCCTTTCTGATGGTACCTCTGCTTACTCAGATGCTTCTACCTTTGCGTCTCTGACCCTTGCTGCTGAAGCCTATGCCTCTATCTATCCTTGTTAGATCACGTAGAAAAGGAGAGAAAGTGATTTTGGAGGTTGTACTTCTTAAAGTTCTTTTGGCTACTCAATTCAGTCTCGTTTAGGAGGTCGTTCCTCTCCTAGCAGGGGGGGAGGGAAATACGCACTTATATATGATGCTATGCTGCTGCTTTCTCTTCAGTTGCCTATCCCGCTATTGATGATGACGGTGCAACTCGTGCTGCTTAAACGAATGCTGGTGATTCAGGATCAACGAATGGCTCTGGATCAAGGCCGGACGAGACCTACCATCCAGTGGTTTATCTCTCTACATGCCCATGTCTTCGCCTCGGATTTGCCCCGCGGCTCTCATCGCTATAGCCCAGCCCAGTCAAACATTCTCTACATGTATGATTAGCTACCTCGCAACGCATACCTTACAGGCCGATAGCTAGTAGCCTCGACAGAGAAGGAGGGGAAGAGAAACCCTTCTTATACCGCTAGCAATCCTTACCTTACTTACAGTGATATCAGGCTACACAGTAGGCTAAGCGAAGCGAAGCAACTAGTTGACTTGCTTGAAAAGGTGCGGCTAGTCAGGAGTCGAACAGAAGCATGAGTTGAGTGGTGAGCTAAAGCAGGGTAGCGAAACTAGGAACGGAGTTGGCTTGTTAGAGCTAGGCTGTTGAGTTAAAGTAAGCGAGCTAGTCATACGAGCCAGTGAGCTAG
>JBBPFQ010642200.1:0-15714 GCA_037974815.1 Kaempferia elegans | reverse complement strand
TTACATTTAAATGTTTAGATCTATCTGTTTTACTAGCCTTTGTTTTCCCCCATCGATCGAATTACAAATTCACTACTTAATCTCGTGTCCGAATTCTTTTGGCCCATTTGTTGAATGATCTAAAATATTATTGAAATATCGAATTGGGCAGAGAAGGACTGTGAAGAAAACAACAGGAGAAAAGATTTCCATCTCGTAAGAAATTAGTAGTTTAATGAATTCGAGAAGGTTAGTTGGATTTGACTGGCAAATTAATTGATCATAGAATAACAATAATTTATGGCTTGTCTTGTTTTATGCTTAGTTTATTAATTTACATCTCCAACTGTGTTTGTGCCTTTTAATGTTTGTTGTTTTATATATTTTATTCGGTAAATCTGGCTGGCTAGTTAGCTAGATTTTGACCAGTCTGAAATAAATTTTTATTAGTTAAAAAATTAATTAAAATTGTCATATATTATATTTATAGAATTTAATATTATCTATATGTATATATACCCTTAAGAATGATCTTAAATTTATAAAAATATCATTCTAACTGATCACCATTTAGCATCATTCATTTTATTTTTCCAACTGCATGCGTCGTGGGCTGCAGAAAACACAATCTTTCATGATTGTATTATCCCAGCTGGAGGCTCTCGTTTAGGAGTTTGTGGCTGATCCAAAATATATATGTTGCGAATGACAATAATTACATCCACATCAATAAATAAGTTTAAAAAAATAATAATAATATAAAAATATTGAGTTCAAGCTCGACTTTGAGTCCATAATTAAATATCAAGCTCGATTTTAATTCTACATGCTCGAGGGAGCTTGAGCTCGAGTCGAGCTTGAGCTCGAGTCGAGCTTGAGCTCGAGCCGAGCTAGTATAAATCGAGTCGAGTAGATCTCAAACCTATGCTAGCTCGAGTTCAGCTAATTTACAGTCCTACTCGCGGATGCTGTTAACTGAATCCGACTAATTCAAATATTAAGGAACCAACGCAGATCGAGATCGGGAAGAATGTTTATATATTTTTTTTCATAAAATAATGGTTGAGAAAAAGTCTCTTAAAATAGCGACGTTTTCTTTTCCTTTTTATTGGTAAATAATAAATGAATTTTCTGTTTGTTTCCCTCTAAAATGATCACTTTGATTCGATCTGCCAACATTAGAATCTTTCTTAGTAAAAATTTAATAATTCACATTTCTTTAAAAAATAATAATAATAAGTTTTTTTTAATAATCGAGATATCCAATTTTCCAAACTGCGCTATTACAATCTTTCTTTGTAAAAACTTAATAATTCATATTTCTTTATTTTTCTTTTTTTTACTACCTATTCATTATTCTTGATGATGGAAAATAAAGGTGAACAAGAAAAATATCAATCTGATCTTGATCAGACATCTCGATGAAACTCTTACCAAATTCAATATCCCAAAAAAAAAATCTATTATACACACTCTTATCCTGTGTTATAAGAAGTTATTTTCACAACTGGAACCTGATATTCTAAGCAACATCATCACGATCAAGCCAAACAAAATTGACATGGCAATGAAAAATAATGGTTAATCATATTCTGGATACAATTTTTGTTTTGTCCCAATGGCATATCTTGGCCTACAACATCATCACTATCACCACCACTCCAAATGGAGAGAGATGGAATCGAAGCAGCAGTACAGAGAGTGTGGGTGTGGGGTGGATGACTGACTAAACACCAGATTTCAAAGGTTTACATATATTTGAAGAACGCCATACTAATTTTTTGCTTCGGCTAAGTTATCTACACTAAGACTCACATATGACTCGGCCGCCTTTTGCCAGTATCTGTCCTGGTTCGCCTTACAGGATTTGCCCATTGTACATCAACCACACTGGGGGACGATCCATTTCCTCCATCTGTTTGTTTCCTTTCATGATGTGCTCGGCTCAGCGGAGATATCACCTTTTGAGCTGGTTGTGTATCACTCTGAGCTTGAGCTTTGGTGGTGTTCCTTGCCATACTGGATGCATGAACTGATAATCCCTGATTATTAGCCATCGACGAAGGCAACCAACCTTGATTAGACGGTGAATTGGGAGTATTTATCTGCTTTGAACCGGACTTGTCCCTGTCATTCCTCCTTTTCTTGCAGATAACCAAGTCCCCTGGATGTGTCAAAAGCTGTGAACAGTCTGGCACCTGCTGCCTCGCGCCTCCACCAGTTGGCCTTGATTCTTTGTGGGATTTGGAAGAGTTTGACCTGGTCCTCCTTTCGTCGTGAAGAGGAGTTGATCCGGTGGGAAAGGCCTTGCTGAAGGCAGATGCTGATTCTGATTTGTTGGTTGGTGTTTGTCGCTTACTCTCAGTGGTAGAAGCAGGCCTTGGGGAAAGAGGTGCAAATCCAGGGCTGGAGAAGATCACTGCATTCTTTGCTTCACTGAAATCAGCATCTGGAAATGCTATCTTCATGATGTCGAAAAATAGGTCTTGAAGTTTACGAGCCTCAAACCTCACCTGCATGAGCAACAATTTAGCGATCATACACCAACTTCTTCAGTGAGAAAACAAAAGAAACTATATCCCCGTGAAACCTCAAGAATCTTCACTTAAAACATCTTGCCTAAATTTATAGTAAAATAGTGGAAAAGAAAATAGTTTATAGTAATTTTTTGTTTGTTTTCCAGAAGATCAAGCGTATTCTATGTAAAAAAAACATATCTAATTCTATAAAGATGTTAAAAAGTTGACGAGAATATTTTTTTAAGAAAATCATATATAAACACAATTTCCTAGACAAACACAGACAGATGTAAGCACACATTCTAGGAAAATAGATGAAGAAAAATTGTAATGTTCCACCAAAGACAAATTCTCACTATGTCAAGTAAAAAATTTAAAAAATATAAACAAACTAAAAACTTCATACCTCATAAGAATATTCACAATGTCTCACTATATTTTTCAGCATCAATTGCAAATCTGCTATGAAATCCATCACGCCATTATATTCTAAGTTGTCCACACGCTGTTCGATGGTTTGCAAGTTTATGACACCATTGCTTGAGGAACCAGGAAGAAAGTTTAATTTTTCATTTCTCCACCAATCTGACAAGAAAGGTACGATTTGACTTCCATCTTTTTCTATCCTTCTTTGGAGTTTGCTAATAACATTCTTGCACTGGGGTAATTTAACAAAGCTCATGGATTAGGTGAAGTTTTAGCCTTTGCTCAACATGATAAAGAAAACAAAGCTAGCGTAGATGGGCATAACCAACAAAATTTTTAAACATAAACTAGGCAAACTTTAGCGCATCAAGGAATGTCAAGACTACAAAAAAAAAAAACCTACAAAATATCTAGGAACACTGCATATAACACCCAACTTGGTGAAACAGGCTGATCTGGAAGTTGGAATTCGGGCTATAATGTTCCAAACATCAAGTGGCAAGTTGACCACCAAAATGCGCCAATCAGAGATGAGCTAAAAATAACAAAATTTGACACATTGCAAGGACATAAATGTGCTAGTTGACCAAGACAAGCTAAGATTATCTATTTCCGTGACCAAGAAAGGATACCAACAAAATACTTATTCTGTAAGGATTACCAAAGAATGTGAAGGGCATGCAGGATGTTGCTTCATCTCAACGCGAATAGTAATCATTGTTCATTCATTTTTCCACATCAAATGATTTGTTTAGTCATTGGTGGGAAACATATTAGATATATCAGCAGGTTCGTTCTCTTCCCCAATGCTACTCTAGGATAAAATGTAATCTTGAAGGAATACTACCCACCCAGCATGTAGGGAACTCAACCTCTTTAGTGATTGGATGAATATTAATGCCTTATCATCAAAATGTAAAATAGACTAATTTGATAGTACGTAATGACACTAACGTCTCAGCAAGAATAATTGCATATAACACTTTGTTGCTAATTGAGTGGCGTCAAGTGCCCCCATCCCTAGAAATGATGCCTCACAAGTAACAAGACCATGGAGAATTTGTTTCCTGTGGGGGGATTTATATTTTATATTATAGAAATAACATAAAATTATAATGCAATGTCTCAGACAATTTAGGATAGCCTAATTTTAATGCACTGAAGTATTATCTTTTGCAAGATAGTGAACCACAGGGGCATGAGAATGTGAAGCTGATAAACAAAGTGATCTTTATAAAGAGAAAAGCAGAATGTAATGGTGATAATACACATAAAAGTCAAATACTTAATATAGATATACTCGAACACACAATCAACCAAACATGCTTAAGTCTTAAGCATAAAGTGATCATTGCGAACTTCTTTGCAATGATAACAGGACAACAGTGACCAAGCAAAGGAAAGGAAAGGTATAGATGATTATCAAATGGAAGCATTAACAGGAGCAGGGGCATAACAAAGCCATATGCCTATGCATACCTTTCTCTGTGTGCTGTCTGACATTTTTGTGGTCACAAGGTTTGGGGCATTGGAGCTGATGGTTCTGCTATTCCAGCTTTCCATGGAGTGCTCATAACCATCCTCCGCAGATGTAGACAACCTAGCAGACTTTTGCACAACAGGAGACGAAATCACTCTTGATGGTAAGTTGCGCCTCCGCTTCACTGATGGACTGATCCTGTTCAGCCCTCCGGTACTAGGTTCTACAAATGCCTCAGATTCTTCACCTCTAGACTGTGTAAGCTTTTCATGATTAACAAGCGCAGGTGACCAAGAAGCATGCTGGAAAGTGGCTTTAGGACTGTTGAATTTATCTTCGATTTTCTCCAAATTAAATCTTGGACGAAGGCGGATGCTGCGTTTACGTTTTATTTGCTTGGCTTTCGGTTGAACAACCTGTCCATCCTCTAGGTAATGCTCATGAACCAAACTATCTGACTGATGAAGATCCATGGTGGAATCCCCTGACACTGCAATTTCCCCTTCCTCTAGCTCATCTGGCTAGAGGAATTCAGAGGTAAACAACCAAAATAAATAAAAAATTAAAAAAGGCATATAGACAAATAATAAAACAACTTTGAGCAGGGCAATTTCAATAACTCACTGTCTTTCTCAAAGAAGGGCCTGGCTTGGCATCTAAAGCAGAAATTGATCCAAATTTTTGTGAAGGTGTTGAAGGTGTCACAGGCTGCAGTAATTTATGACTACTGGAAGAAGATCCTGTTGAACCAGCTTCATCAAAAGCATGAAAGTTTCTGACCCTTTCAATTGCTAGTGAGAATTCATCACCATCATTATCACAGACCAGGCCATCCTCAGCTTGATCCTTGTCAGCGGTCAGCACGTCACCACCACCATATAACTCTTCATCTTCAAGTTCACCCATGTCTCCCTCTACTTCATATGCATTTCTCTCCTCCGATTCAGCATCAGAGTTGTTATTTTCTTCATCTGATGATTCCCTATATGTAAGGTGCTTTTTCATAGCTGAACCCCTAGGGCGACCTCGTCTTCTCTCTGTCTTACTGGGGGATGAAGCAGAATGCAAGCCATTTGGTTCCAGCTCAATTGTGCTGGATAAAATGTTCTTCGATGGTTTCTTAGATATACTAGTAACAACAGCATTTAGTTCTCTAGAACTAACGCGAAGCCATTTTGGAACTTCGTTGTATCTCACCATATCACCTGTCCAATCAAACTCCTCATCAATTTGATCGAACAATTCAAGTTCTTCTTCACTGCGAGCAATCATTTGATTTACCTCCTGAAGAGAAGGAACATCATGCACAGTTTCTTGGAATCTCTCCTCATCATGCAGCAGTGTCTCCAAAGTCACTCGTCTTTCTTCATGTGTCGTTCTTTGATCAAATCGGCCAGCATTTATGACCTCATCAGCCATATCTTTCTTGTACTGTTGAATATTATTACGTATAAGGCTTTCTATTGATCCCATATACCTATCTTTACCAGCAAGATCATCCTCTGAATCCTCTGCATCACCATCTCTCATTTCATCCTCTTTTTGGTAACTTGATACTTTATCAACAACAGCCTCCAAGTATATGACTTTCACGTCTCTTGTCTGACCAATACGATGAGCTCGAGCAACTGCTTGCTCTTCATTTTGTGGATTGGGATCAGGATCATATATGACAACAGTATCTGCAGTCTGGAGATTAAGACCTCTTCCAGCAGCACGGATACTAAGCAAGAAGATAAAAGAATCTGAGTCAGGGCTGTTGAAATCCACTATTGCTGACTCCCGTTCTTCTAGTGTAGTTGTACCATCTATTCGTCGGTATACAAGCCGTCTCCATTGCAGATACTCTTCTAAAATATCAAGTAATTTTGTCATTGTACTGAAAAGAAGAACACGATGGCCTGCTCTCTCAAGTTTTATGAGAATTCTATCAAGAATCCAAAGTTTCCCGCATGATCTAACAATAAACTCTTTAGAGCAGTCACTGAAATAAGGATAGTTAAGTAAAGGATGATTGCAAACTTTCCTCAGCTCCATGCACCTATTATTAAGATTTCTATATGTTTTGACCTGGTACATAGGATTCTTTTGAACCTTCAGCATTTCCTCTTCAGGATCAATCCTAAGAGTACCAGTAGATCTTATCCAATCATATATAACACCTTGAAAAGCTGACATTCTACATCTTAGAACAATTGGCACCTGCAATAATTCATTTATAAGAAAATACCACAAAGCTTGCAGAAATGTGCCCTTAAGTTCACAACACTTGCCTTGGGAGGAAGTGAACCTTCAACATCCTCAACGCGCCTTCTTAGCATGAAAGGTTCAAGAATTTGGTGCAGACGGTGGATGATGATGACCTTCTTTTCAGTCTCAAGCCAGTCATCTTCCTCTGGATTATGTGAAGGACCATCCTTCTGAAAAGGCTTTGAAAACCAATCGTGAAATGCCTTGTGATTATCAAATATTTCAGGAAGAAGAACATTTAAGAGGGACCATAGCTCTTTCAGATCATTCTGTTAAGTAACAACAACATATATCAATCAACTAGCATTGAGCACGATGCCTAGATAATCTACAAGTAGAATATCAAAATAGTAGTCAATTGGTTTATAATGCATTAGCACCACTGTATATTGCAAAATTCAAATAGAGTAGCCAGCATATGGATAAAGCACATCTCAGACTTCTCTTTAGTAATTGATTAGTAGCAATCCTTTACCTGTGCAATTGGTAAGAAATATATTTGGAGATATTAGATTAATATATTAAATGTACTGACAAATTATAATTATAAACTAGAAACTGAACTCTTCAGTATATTAAACTAAAACACAGTAGCAAACTTTATTTTTTCTTACAGTTACAGATTCAATATTGAAGAATAATTAACATTTATCGTCCTCATAAATCTCTTATGTGCTGAATACATGGACTCAAGATTAGTTTTGTTCACATCAGATTGATCTATAACTTCCATATCAAGGAAGTCTTACCAAAAGAAATGATTTTATCAACATTTCTTTCAACTTTCTATGACATTTTCATATTTAGAAGTCTTCACTTACCTATTTTGCCTAGTTGTAGTTTTCCTAGATCTCATGCCTGCCATTCAACATGAAAGACAAAGTCTACGCTGGATTGGGCTGCCGACATATTTGGATCCTACCATCCCTTCCCATCACTACAACTACATGTTCATAAGTCTTAACTATTGAGGTGGCAATCTTATCTTGCTGTCTAAACAAATACCTCAATGACTAACAGGTCAAATTCTAAAAAAAAATAATCTAGCAGATAATCCACATATCCACAATGTAATATATAAATAAAATGCAGATTTTCATCTCAAGTTCTAATAATTTTCTTTCAAAGAAAAAAACCACCATAATGTGGCTTGCAAATCATTACAAACAACAAGTTGTGTACAGATAATTGGTACTTGTTATCTTGTGAATTATAATTTGACATTAACAAATAAAGAGGCGCATAGTAACACTCATATGACTACTATGTCAGGTGAGAATAGCATAGCTGGATCTCATAGAGATCATTCGACAGCAGACCTGCAATGGGGTGCCAGTAAGCAACAACCTTCTTTGGCAGCGATATCTATCCAGATCCCGTGCCAAAACAGATTCCCTGTCCTTCATCCTCTGGGCTTCATCAATAATTATGTATTTCCAATCAATCTTTGATAACTTAGAGCGATCATACATAACAAACTCATAAGTTGTCACAAGTACATTAAACTTAACAGCGCATACTTCCTGCAAAAACATGTCTAAAATTAGGGTTTCCTCAGTAAACACTTTGGAAGCATATTCTAGCAATGGAATTACCTACGACTCTAAATTATGCAAACTAACCAAAATCTGAAGAACGTTGCAGTTCATCTATAAATGTAAAGTATAAGGACTTTCTTGCACTAATACAGAGGATATACATCTGACCTGTGAGAAAAGCCTTGCCCGCTCATCCTTTCCACCAACATAAAATATACAAGATAACGAAGGCAACCAGTTCAGTAGCTCACTCTGAAGGGTAAATAAAAAAGTAGTGTCAAAGAATAGCTTCCTAAAATATAAAAATGACAAGCTAATGAGTTGAGGGGAAACAAAATATACCTTCCAGTTAACCAACACAGCATTAGGAACTATAATTAGGTGTGGACCATAATTGCCTTTAAACTCCATTAGGTAAGCTATCAATGACATAACCTGTTAAAATGACAAGAATAAAGCTTCACGGTCATTCATCTTAGCTTTTTTATGTCACCAGTAAATAGATGCAAACATTCAGTAGTATGCCAAATGCATTGGCTGGATCACATGCAAATCTAGAATATAAAGCAATTGCTAAAGTGGCATTTGGGAAGGATGAGTGAGAGCAACTTCACAAGTTTCAACTATAAATTGAAAAAAACTTTTAAAACTTAAAACAGACGGGCAAAAGAAAGACATAAGAATGCTAAGAAGAATCAAGTACGTCACCCAATTCAAATGAAGCCACATGGTTCTCTTTGTCACCTTCACAGGTTTTAGTCAGAAGGCAAAGTTCTTAAGGGAAAAGTGCAAAGAGGCAGCATAAAACTGAGAACAAACACAATCAATACCTGTACAGTTTTTCCTAGACCCATCTCATCTGCCAATATTCCGTTCAGCTTATTATTATAGAGGGATAGCATCCATTGTAGCCCAACCTGGAAATTTGCATTTACATCAGGAAACATAAACAACAAATAGCTACTTGAATTAAACAATGAAGAGAGGCCATCAGAGTTGTAACTGACAAGTTGATAATCTCTCAAAGTTCCAAAACGTAACATTGAGGGTTGTCTAACAACTTTTTCCATCACAGCATGAGCCAAATTATAGTACCTATAAGGCATGACGATTAAGAAGAAAGTAATCAATAAGAAAATAGGATGCTATCGATGCCAGTAATCAAGAAAAAGTGCTACTGTTTAACTTGTATCAGATGGTTCTGTGTTGAAGTATGTTGCAAAAAATAGAAAAAAAAAAGTATCTCAGAACCTAACCACCAATAAAAACTTCTTCCAATGCATGAATCATTACACACACATACAGGAAATGGCACACATGCACAGCTGGTGCAGAGAGAGAAAACTTACTTGTTGACTGAAGAACTGTCTTTTGGAGCGTTCATTTCAGAGAATCTATGCCTGATCATTATCTCTTCTCCTGCACATGCTGCTGCAGCCTTGACCTCTTCTTCTGAAAGTCCCTATTAAATTTATGAAGAGAAAGCAAATACAGTAAAATTATATTTCTAAAGGATGATGATCATGGGAAAATAAATCAGGAAAAAAAAAACTAGAAAGCAAAGCTACCTGGATACGTGCAGCAGCTGCTGCTGCATTTGCTGCCTCTTGGACCTCTTGATGACTTTTGGCATCTGCAATTTTACCTCCAAGTTTGTGAAGGTACTCTTCTGTCTGGGATAAAAAGGACGAAAGCACTTCGTAACGTTGAGCTGCATCACCAGGAACATTACTTTGCTGCTCCAGTAGCATTTGACGATATCGATCAACATCATTATTCTTCAGTGCCTCCATTCTTTTATTTCTGCCATCATCTTTCCTCTTTGAGAACTCCTTCAACATCTTTTCGTGGTATTTAGCAACTCCTCTGTTTCTTGTAGTCCTTGCATCACGGATGGCCCAATGAGCCTCCAGAAGCCTTTTACGCCACTGGAAGATAGATTTTAGTTGCTTGTCTCTTGAGGCTTTTTGCATCTGTTGAACTTGCCTTAGGAGTTCAATGCGCTGTCTTTCACACTGCTTGACAAATTTTCGATAGGGCCTGTCTGACATAGCCATTATCTCTTGCTGTTGCTGATCAAGTTCATCCCGTAAACGAGCTTGACGATCTAAAAGTTTAAGCTTTTTTTCTTCAATTTGCAGCCTCATAACAAGGTCAGGCTGTATCCTTTTCCTTTCCAAATTCACACCAAGTAACCCATTAATTTTCCTTAAATTTTCTGTTCTTTTCTTGCCAAAGATGACCTTACCTTCCTCTAATAGCAAATCTTTCACATCATAAGCTAATGTCATATTGTTGGAGGTCAGAGTTGTTGAACCTAAAAGATCATGTTTCCTTGTAAATGATGGAAAGTCAAAAAGCGGACCATGATAGTTTCTCGTAACACCAGCCCTTGGAACTGGTGTAGAATTAGAGGCAGGTTTCTTCTCTTGTCCAGTGCTGGCTGATGCATCTTCAACAGATACTGCCTTACCCTTCTCATTGCAGTTGTCACCTTTAGTATGTACGTTATGATTACCCTTTCCAGTCTCCTGTTCAGCAATGATAGGAGATCTGCTTTCCTCTATCTTAGCAGAAAATGCAGATTGCAAAGGTTCCGTAGCTGAACATGCTACGTCTGGCATTTGGCAAGCCATAACAGCTTTTTCCTCCCTAGTACCAGGCTCTTCTTTTGGTAGATTTTGGTCTTTACTTAAAAAAGCTGGCTGAAGACCCTCATCCATCTGCAAAGGCATTCCCTCCATGGCACTAGTTCTTTCCTGGAGACCTGATCCTGATTGAACACTAGACTGTTGTGGCAAAGAATCAGTAGGTAGTCCTGCAATTGCTCGAAGAACTTCAGGGGGAAGATTCCGTTCACCACGCTGACAATATAACACAAAAGTCATTTTATTAGTTGTCCAGATGTTACTCTAGACAACTTCAATCAATAAATAAACAGAGGGAAAAAAAATCAATGTTTTAGATAGACTGGTGGAGGTTATCCCAATTCTTTTGCGTACCTTCAACCGCCTAAAAGCTAGGATTTGAGCTTTAAGGACAAAAAGTTGTTGTTTCGTAAACCCAAACTGTTGGTTTGGCACCTGAACAGATCCACTCTGAGATGGAAATTGATTCCCACCAACAGCATCATTGGAACGAATTTCAGGTTGTGTCATGGGTCGGTTTAGCTGCTGCAAAGATCTAAGTTGCTGCATTTGCTGTGAGTTGTTCCCAGTATGAGAATTCTTAGAATAACACTGTTCCATAATCATGCTACTAGATGAATTTGGTGGATGAATGATTTGGCCACCATCAATTGTTATCAGTTGAGATTTGTCTACTCTCTCATTCTCACTCTCCCTATTATGAGCCTGAGCTTGTGTCTGCAAGTCATGGGACTTCCATGTAGTGGTTTCCCCTCCACTAGTCATTATATCAGATGAAACCGGCTGTGGGCAAGTAGAGGGACCAGCTTGGCTGGAGTAATCACTTGTACTGTTGACATATACAGAACCTTCATTTTCAATGGGTGAAGAAATAACTGATTGCTTCACTGACGGCAAACACAGTTGCTGCCCAGTTGTGCAAGTCTCACTTTGTTTCTGGATTGCAGCTAGTCTGCTGGACTGCCAATGGGGCAGAACTTGTGCAAGCAGATTTAAATTGGCAGGAACTGTTAAATCAATATTATGCTCCTTAGCACACAGCTGCATAGCTTGCATCTGGGCCATTGTGAATTGATTGTTTGCATTACTTGGTGTGGTTGTTATTGACTGCCGTGATGGAGATGGTCTTACCATGTTTGTTGGCACCAACTGTCCAGCTGCTATTTGGGAAGGTTTTGGATCATTTCTCTGACCAGAAACAATATTCCCTAGATCCAACTGTCTCTCAGTATGTGCAAAATGATCGCCTGTTTGATTAAGTATAGATGATTGTGAATGGTTAGCTGCCTGAAGAGATGCACGCTCTTGAGCTATCAAATTATTTGTAAACATGCCTTGACTCCCAGGACTGGCTGTACTCATTTTTCCCTGTTGATTCATAAACCAATTACCAGAAGGCCTGTGCTGGGAAGTTTGCAAAGCATATTGGAGAAATGCTTGATGAACTGGGTTCTGGACATGGTGCTGCTCTATACGCTGCACTTGTTTCTGATGCTCTTGTTGTTGGAATGCCTGCATGAGAAACTAAATGACATAATAAAGCATTCAATACTATTTAGAACTGCATTACTATTGAAACAAAGTTGTCACATGAGGAAGCCAGATGCAAAATGAAAGGAAGAAATAGTTCGTGTTAATACAGGATGTCACAAAGAATATTGCTGCTTCCTCATCAAAGACAATTCATACATATATACATTAAATAAGGATTGTGAGAATTCTAATTAAATGCATGAGGAGGCAAGTAACAAACAGCAACAGAAGACAACGAATGCCCCAAGCAAATAAAAAAATACAACCAGAGAAGTGAATGAAAAGGCAGAAGAGTGCATTTGTCAGAACCAGAGGAGAAAATCAGGTATCGACAAGGGCCATGTATAACTGTGCAGTAAAGTAAAACTCATCTAGAGTTGATAAAGAAAAGGTTTGTTTACCCAAAGAAAACTTGCGAATGGTTTCCCATTTTATTCACATGGAACCCAGAACATAACAGATTTTCAGACCTAAAGGCTGAAGACGAATTTAGCATAAAAGGGGGGAAACTCATCTAATATTAACAATTTCAGTTATAGAAAAGCCAAAATGCTCATGTGCATGAACATATCATAGGCCTGGAAATAAAAAATACTTCTAACCAAAATGATTACGAGTGGAGAAAGCCCAATCGTCAAGGATCAAACAGAAGTAAATCGTGAACTCCTTCGAAGGTATTAGAAGGAAGCAAAAGTGTAGAAATGCAAATGACGATACTTGAAAATAGTGAAACATCAACGATAAATCAAGAAGCGTATTAGGAATGACTTTAGTCAAATAAGAACGCCATTGGGATAAAAAAATAACAAGTTCTGTTGAAAAAAATCATTGGAAGGATAAAAGAAGTACCCATTGAATCTCCAGTTGTGGTGAACCAGGTCCTTACGGTCGTAAATAGCTGACGACCACCAAGTATCGTTTGGTTCAAAAAAGACTATTTCAAGAAGTTCGGAGAAAATTAATCACAGAATCCAAAAAAATCAAGACGCTAAACACATAACTTGACGAATCTAGGCCACGAAATCCAAATGAGAAATCCTACGAGGTTTCCACTCAACAAATTTAAGAACAAGCCTGTCCCACTTTCCCCCAAATATGGAAACAACATCAACAACCGTCTTTTTCTCATTCCACACATCAACCGCCAACAGTCCCTCGTGAGAGCACGAAGACCAATAAAAAAAAGCGCGACCTGCGACTACTCACCTGCCTCTGTGCGAGCTGCTGTTGCTGCAGCAGAAGCAGCTGCTGCTGCTGGATTGCTTCCCTGCCCAGATGGCCGGGGACTGAGGTCGCATGTGACGACGAGGAAGAGGGAGATGCAGCGTCGGACGGATGCGGCTGGGAATGCGACGGACCCGCCTGGTTCCGCCCGCTCCCGGACTGCATACCGGGACCACCTCCAATGGCGCAACCACCGAAAGCTCCAAACCCTAAAACCCCGCAGATCAGACCGCTCCGATGGGATCGACGCTCAGAGCCGCTCAGATCACTCGAGACCCACGATGAAGCCGCACGGCAGCCACCGGCAGCAACGGTGGCAGCGGCCTTAGGGTCGGCCGACGCGGTTATATACCGATCTTGGCCCGATATCACGACTCCTCGAGTGAGCACCGAAGAGAGGAAGCAAAATTCTTGACCGGAACACTACGATCTAGCCGGATTCCGGCAATTTCGCTCGAAATCAGCCACCCCACTCGATGGCGTGCGCCGATCACGCCCTAATCCACCGAACTCTCCATGTTTTTTCCCCTTTTTTTTATTATTTCCCCATCTTTTTCTATTTACTAACAATAGTTGCGGTGGTTCGCGGTTAACTTGACGCTGGGGCTGGGTTCAAACTAACCATGGTTATAGACAACATTAAACTGACCACAATACCCTTAACCTTTGTTAATTACGAATTGTCCTCAGCGGAGTTGGGGGTGCATGGTACTCTGTCCAAATCAGGCTAAGGGTCGAAACCCCAAGGTGTTACTATATGGGGTAAATTTCTCACCATGAGTTTATCTCTTTTCATATTCGTGGGATCGGCTCTAGGGCGTGACGGTTCTATTATTATTATTATTATTTTTTTAATTACGAATTGCTTCATTGCGCGTAATAATTATTATTTTAAAAAGTAATCATTTATATTAATGAGAAAGAATTAAATGATTTGATGACAAAAACAAAGATTAGAAGACGCACCGGCCAACGTTGTAGCGGTCAGATATTTTTAACCGGATATAATATTAAGCGCATCTCCAATGTAATATTTATAAAAGGTTTGTAAATTTTAAAAGTTGAAAAAAAAAATCTTTTAACTATTGTAGTGCTCAGATTTAAAGTTTATAATTTAAGAGTAAAAGTACAAATTTAAATTTACTTTTTTATCTTAAAATTCAAATAGCATGTACAAAATCATGCAATTCCTGCTACGAATTAGATCATATAAAATTTAATTCAGAACTTTATTTATTGGAGATGTTTCATAAACTTTTATATCATTGATATGATATATTGGAATCATTAAAAAAAAGTTCATTTAGAACTCTAACCATTAGAGATATCCTAAGGTTCGTAAAGTGTCTACAGCGGCGTTATTGAGTGGGAGTTATAATGTATCATTGGTGTTAAAACGAATATAAATATGATGTTATTACCACACATAACGCGTTTAATACCTTGAACATGTTCAACTCGACGCGCGAGGATTGGACTTTCTCACTATGCGTGTCTCTGTATTATTATTTGTTTTAAATAATAATCAGTAAATAAAATTAAAAATATATTTATTTAATATAAAATAAGATTAAAAATGAGTGAGTATATAGCGAGATACATAAATAATGAGTGTTAATGATAAAACGAATATGAAATAGTAAAGGTGTTAATATAATATATATGTAACATATAGACTTCATATTTATACGAGGTGATTGGTGTTATAACGTCAACCTCAATAATATGGATACTCTTAGCACTATATATATTTATTTTTACAGTTGATGATAAATTTAAGAATATTGGTTATTTTAAATGCATAATCATGACAACTTTTTAATTTATTCTGTGGCAAAATTTTCATAAACCTTGTCATTTATACCTAGATTATAAAAAAAAATACAAATAGACATTTATGATTTGGTTATTGAGATAATAATAATAAAGTTTAATTTAAACTAATATAGTCATTTAAACCGCAATATACCCTAATTAAAACCTGGCTTGTTCTTGAAATTTAGAGAATACTACTTAATATATTTGGCATCGAATTATTATTAGCTTGCAAATTGGTGGCTACTTCAAGGCTTCAAGTAAACCCATAATTAAATAATTTATCTATTTATATATTAATA